>JBBPTC010000708.1:0-12430 GCA_038093955.1 Boletus albobrunnescens
TTCTTGAACTAGTCGTCGTTGAGACTATTGACTCAACGCTTACTCTCTGACCTCCGACCGACTTGCGACATCACTGCGCAACGTCACTCTGACCTTGACCGGCTTGTGACATTACTGCACAACGCCACCTCTGACCGGCTCGTGACATTGCTGCGCGACGCCACTTCTGACCGACTCGTAACATCGCTGTACGACGTCACTCTCGACCCTGACCTTCGTCTATCCTAGGCTACGCTCGTCCCTACCCGGGCCAAGCGTAACAATGGCAGTGGTGACATGCTTCAGCAAAACAGGGGTGACTGGATGGGAGTGTGACACTTCCATCTCCTCCAGTCCAATAGTGGTCCACATGTTCTGCATAGGCAAGTTCGGTGGGGTCTAAGGCTGACGAGGACATGGATGGGGTCGACGAAACGGTTGGGACAAGAGGGGAGGAGAGAGGGATGAATGGTGGGTGCTCTTGTTCGTTAAGCTCCCGGAGGTAGCGATCGAGGTCTTCGAGGAAATCAAAGAAACCCATCTGATGGGAAAGCATGTTTATTGAGTCGTTCAGCTGCTTAACGACGTCTTTGATAACAGATTTAAAGAGATCAAATTGCAGGTCGGAAGAGTAATGATTGGCTAGGAGTTCTAGCCGGCTGACTTGGTGGGCTGCCATATAGACAGCGAGAAGGGGGGACCCTATGTCGAGATGGGCATTGATAGGAACTGTGAGGCGCAAGTCCCTAAAGTAAGAATGGAGGTGGTAGATCTGGTTGTCATCTAGGAAGTTATTGACCAGATGGTGGGCAAAGAGCGGGATGTCCACAGATACAACTAGGACAGTGGGGGCACAAACGAACACTTGAGAGACCTGGGCAATAGGGGGGAGGTCTTCTTTGGCAGCTAGAGTAGTTCTGCTAGGAGGTGAAGGGGTTTCTATGGTAACAGAAGGTTCAGTAACTAATGCGGTGTCAGAAGAGAAGAAAGAAGACTCATAAAGGTTCAACATGGAAGACATTGTTTTCAGTGACGACAGTTTTTGTTCTTGTTGGTGGTTTGAAGAAGAGGGGGCAAGGAAGGAAAGGCGAAGGAGTGAAATTTTTTATATTCATTTAGAGTGGACTGTGCATTTCTTAGATTCCACTCAGGAACCCAAGAGTCTTCTTCGGCCAAATATCCTTTCCATCAGATCAGGTAGTAATGGGAAGATGTTATGCTTGGCCTGGGTAGGGACGAATGTAGCCTAGGATAGATGAAGGTCGGGATCAGGAGTGACGTCATATAGCAATGTTACGAGTCAGTCAGAGGTGACGTCATGCAGTAATGTCATGAGTCGGTCGGAAGTGATGTCGTACAGCGATGTTACGAGTCGGTCGGAGGTGACGTTGTGCAGTAATGTCACAAGTCGATCGGAGGTCAGAGAGTAAGCGTTGAGTCAATAGTCTCAATGACAACTAGTTCAAGAACACTGCTTAAAGTGCAGTGAAGACTTTCAAGGAGGAGGTGAGACTTCGAAAGGAAAAGGAGGAGTTTATTAGACTCGAACTAGGTTACAGGATATACACCTAGGAGATCGAAGCTGAGGTATTATGGTGTAATTGTAGGGTTTATATAGATATGGCCAACGCGCACGGACCAGGATGGAAAAGGGAATTCCACAGGGAGAAGTCTGAATAAGCAACTGCAGAATGGAAGGTCATAGAACAACGAAGAACAACGTTATACATGTGATCAAAGATAAGGAGATAAGAGACTCGGGACTTAGCGGGTGGCACGGCTAAGTGGTGCGGAATAGTCTGAGACAAGTAGAGGTTAGCATAGCTAGTCGACGAGGACTAGTCAAGTCAAGAAAAGGAGTAAAGAAAAGAATAAATCATAACAGAAGATGGAGTTCCGCGATGGTGTAATATCCACTCTATTTCGTATTCTTCTTTGCCATCAACCAGGTCAGGAGGTGGCACAGGGAAGTTCTTTCCATGGACGGGGTTTTTGTGATAAGGCAATAGGAGAGAAGCGTGGAACACGGAGTGGATTTTCCATGTTTGTGGGAGTCGGAGTTGATAAGTAATGGGAGATAAGAGCTTTGTGATGGTAAAGGGTCCTTCTCGCTTCAGGGCTAACTTTGGGTGGATGACATGGCATTTTAGGTTGTGGGCTTCTAGCCACACCTTATCGCCTTTCTGGAAAGGGGAGAATGGTTTTTGAGAACAAGAAGCCATGACTTCCCTAGCAAGTTCATGTGTGGCAAGGGCTTCATTTTGGGTGGAGGTGAGAGAGTTTATTCATTCTTCAATGGCAGGGAGGTTTGACAAGGCGATAAC
Source organism: Boletus albobrunnescens (assembly GCA_038093955.1). Lineage (NCBI taxonomy): Eukaryota > Fungi > Basidiomycota > Agaricomycetes > Boletales > Boletaceae > Boletus > Boletus albobrunnescens. Next base: position 2,304 of record JBBPTC010000708.1, read on the forward strand.
GTCAGGAAGGGCACGAGGTTCATATCCCATCATCAAGAAGAACGGGGACTTGCCAGTGACGGAGTGAGGGCAGTGATTGTGTGTGAATTCTGCATGAGTGATTGATTTCAACCATGCGGTGGGGTTATTTCCAAAGTAGATACACAGATAAGTTTCAATTTCCTGGTTTATCCGTTCCGTTTCACCATCAGTCTGAGGATGGTATGCCGTGGAGAGGGAGAGATCATAACTGAGGATCCTCCCGAGTTCTTTTGCAAAGGCAGAGGTAAATTATGGGCCCCTGTCTAAGATGATTTTGTCGTAAAGACCGAAGCGCAAGTAGACTTTCATGAAAAAGAGTGAGGCTACTCCCTCAGCGGTACAGGTTTTCTTGGTTGGGTAAAGAATTACCCCCTTAGTAAGCCCTTGGTCGACCACGACCAAGAGAGAGTCGAAACCAGCAGATGGAGGAAGGCCGGTGATGAGATCACAGGAGATCTGCTGGAAAGGGTGAGAAGCAGAGAACGAGATAGGGAGGAGTGGGGGTGAGGTTGGATAAGTGTTCACTTTGTTTTGCTGGCAAACAGCACAGCTTAAGACAAAGGAATGAACATGAGTGGCGAGGCCTGGCCACCAGTAATCAGCGGCAATGAGCTGACGAGTTTTCAAGAGGCCGGGATGACCAGCAGAAGGATGATTGTGGCAACGTGAGATGATGGAATAGTGGAGGCCCTCAGTAGGAGGGATATAGATGCGGTTCTTGTAGAGAATGCCATCGTGAAGTTGCCAGTCAGAGAGGTGGGAGCAGAAAGGAGCGGGGAGGCCCTTGTCAAGGGATTGAAGGACAGACAGGTAAAGATTGTCTTTCTTTGATTTGTCTTCAATGACACTTGAGATAGTAGAGTCGATCATGTTGATGAAGAGAGAGGGGGGAAGAAGCACGGTCCCTTGGTTGTCATTATCGGAGGCAGGGAGGAGGTCAGGTCAATGAGAGAGAGCATTGGGGATGGCAAGGTCTTTGCCAGGAACATGAGTGATCTTGAGATCAAAATCAGCAAGATCCAAGAGCCAGCGGGCCTGACATCGGTTCAGGTGCTGGGCAGAACAGAAGTAGGTCAAGTTTTTATGGTCGGTGAAGACCTGGACAGGAAAAGCAGAGCCAAGGAGATAGTGGTACCACGCTTTCAGGGCACAGAGGATCGCAAGGAGTTCGTAATCGTAGATGTCATAGTTTCTCTCTGCAGGGGAAAACGATTCAGAGAGATACAAGCAAGGATGCCACTTGCCATTGGCATCGGTTTGAAGAAGAACAGCCCCAAAAGTGTATTTTGAGGCGTTGGTAGTGATGGCGAATGGTGCAGAAACGTCAGGGAAGTAGAGAATGGGTTGTGCGAGGAAGAGGGCTTTGAGTTGATCAAAAGCGCTCTGACAGAAGGGAGTCCAGGCCCAGGCCTGGGATTTCTTCATGAGATTGATTAGGGGGCGTGCGACAGTCGAGTAGTTTGGAATGAAGCAGCGGTAGAAGTTGGCAAAGCCAAGGAAGGAACGTACATTCTTGACTTTTTCAGGAGTAGGCCATTTGGCGATACCGTTGAGCTTAACAGGATCCATGGCGATCTCACCAGGACGGATAATCATATCAAGGTATTCAACTTCCTTGGTAGCGAAGTTACACTTGGAGAGTTTCAAGTGTAAGTCAAGTTCTTGCATCCTTTGAAGAATGCATTTCATATGCTCCTCATGGGTTGCTTGATCGGGGGAGAAGATAAGGAGGTTGTCCATATAGATGACAAGCCATCCTTCAGTGATCATGTCCCTAAATGAGTCATTCATGAATTGTTGGACCATGGCAGGAGAGTTGGTTAGGCCAAAGAACATGACCATAGGTTTGAATAGGCCGTGATGTGTAATGAAGGCAGCTTTCCATTGGTGTCCATCTTTGATGTGGACATTGTTGTAACCCCATCAAACATCGAACTTAGTGAAGACTTTCGCATCTTTGAGTTTATTGACAAGGTCGGAAATTAAAGGAAGGGGGTAAGTGTTGTGGACAGTATGTTCATTAAGATAGCAGTAGTCCTGGAAAGGGCGAAGACTGCCATCTTTCTTCTTGACAAAAAGAAAAGGAGATGCTTGGGGAGAGTTGGAAGGACGGATCTTCCCAGAAGCAAAGTTTTCGTCAATGAAGGCATCTGTCGCCTTCTTTTCTTCAGGGGCAAGAGGATAGATCTTCCCAATCTTTGGCTTGAACGACTCATCAAGGTTGATCTCGTGGTCGTAGGGTCGGGAAGGAGGGACGTGGTTGGTAGCTTCCTTCGAGAAGACAGAAGCATATTCTTGGTATTCAGGAGGAAGGACGGTTTCCTTTTTATTCTTGTTGGCTTCTCTGTTACTTTGGCAATGGAGGTTAATTTGGCTGGGACAGAGACGCCTAAAGGAGAGAAATAGGTGTCGAATCGTACAATCCAGTTATAGGTATAGACGTCATGGGCTCATTGAACATATTCGTTTTAGGACTCATGTCTGATAAACTTTTCGAGGTGATCAGCAGCAGCTGCTCTGATCATGGTATGTCGAGGAGGGGGATGACGTTGGTTCAAAAGAATGTCATTAGACAAGGCATTGGAGGTGTAAGATTGATAGAGTCCTTTGGATTCGTCCATGGATTCATCAATTGTAAGGATGTTCGATTTCCAGTCGACAGAGGGGTTGGCTTTCTTCAGCCAAGGAAGTCCGAGGATAACGTTCTTGGTTCCATAGTCCATGACATAGAAGGTCACCTTTTGGGCTATTCCTTCGATGTTAAGGTAAAGGTCAGAGGTGAAGTGAATCTGGCCTTTCTTGTTTATTGTTTGGTCGATGTTTTGAATGGAAATCGGTTTCGGTAGATGGGTAGTAGGTAGTCAGTGTTTTCAGACGAATCCGAAGTCAATGCAGAAATATCTGTGCTGCTATCGACTAGGGCACGGATATCGACGACTTTCATTACGTGCAAGGGGTCAATTACTTGTATTGGAATCTGGAGAGACTTGGTTTTCAAGGATACAAGTACAGGAGCGCACGTCAGAGAGGAAGAAAAGGAGGGTACTCGTGTCGATTGAGGCCTCTGTTTTAAAAACCCTGTTTGAATTGGACACGTCCTACTGTGTCCTCTTCATTGTCACAATTTTCTAGCTTTGGGAGATCTGGGAGAGCTTTTTCGTCTTTCTTTGCCTTTTGGACTCTCTCTTCAGTCTTCTTCAGCTAGGGGGTTTTCAGGAATTGGGCTTTACAGTCCCAAGATGAGTGTCCTTTTCGGTGACACTTAAAACATCACCCTTCTTTGGCGAATTGTACTCGTTCTTTGTCAGTGAACTTCTTTAGAGGGAGGCAAATGACATTGACGTCCATAGCGTTAGGATCTTTTTCTTTGACGTGAGTATGTGAAAAGAAGTGAGGGGTCGAGGAGGGGTTTCTGTGCATTGCACGAATCAGGTCAGATTGATCAGCACCTTGTTTGAAGACCATGACCTTCTTGTACCAGTCGGTGACTTTTGTTGGTACAGTTTCCATGGCCAGGATTTGTCTCATAAGATTTTCGGGGATGCTGGTGGAAAAGTAATTGATGAGGACGAGTTCCTCAGTAATGCCACTAACCGTGACCTGGTTTTTGAATTCGGTGATGTACTCAGAGAGTACCTTGCAATCTTTGATCCTTGTGGTTACCAGCCAGGTTATACCAAGACTGATACCATGATCAAAGGCATCTAGAAATTTGGACTTGAAGTCCGACATGGTTCCAAACGAGTTGTTATCTAAGGCGGCTGCCCAGAAGATAGATGCCCAGGTATAGGCAGCGCCTTTCTTCATATAGGAGAGTGTGAAAGCGACTCTCTTTGCATCAGTGTTATAGACATCCTCATTGGTTAAGAGATAAGTGTGTATAGCATTTAGCCAGGATTTGGCGTTTTTCAGATTCCCATCATACTCCTCAGGAGAGCCGATGTGAAGTTCGGTGTGTTTTGTAGACGACATGGCAAGAGGGATAGGAGTAGGTGGTCTGGTGATTGGGTATGGAAGGGCTGTAGTGAGGGACGTTTGCCTCGAGATAGAGGGCGGAGATGGTGGTGTCGGTGGTCTGGGTAAAGTTAGCGACGCTAAGAGGTCATGTGCTAGAGTCTGGACAGTTTCCTCGTCTGTAGGAGATGTGAGGTAAAGGTCTTCACTTTCAGAAGAGGTGGGTGAAGAGTTCAAGGGTTCAGGGGAGAGTGAAGGCTCTTGATTGTGGTATCGGGTGTACCATGGGACAGGAATCGGTGTCAAAGGACGGTTGGGTCAACCATGTCTCTGCGAGGAAGAAATGGTGGCATACTACATGATGGTAGGCCTTCAGGATAGCTTCGATCTTTTGTTATGCTTGGCCTGGATAAGAACAAGCATAGCCTAGGATAGTCGAAGGTCGGGGTTGGAGTGATGTCATGTAGTAATGTCATGAGTCGGTTGGGGTCAGAGTGACGTCATGCAGTAATGTTACAAGTCGAGTTGGAGAGAATGGTGGAGTGCTGTTCATACGAGTAAGTGTTGAGTCAATAGTCTCAACAACGACTAGATCAAGAACACCACTTGAAGTGTGGTGAAGACTTGTAACAGAGGAGGTGAGACTTTGAAAGAAAAGGAGGAGTTTATTAGACTCGGACTAGGTTACAGGATGTACACCTAGGAGATCGAAGCTAAGGTACTACAGCGCGATCGCAGGGTTTATATAGATATTGCCAACATGCACAGACCAAGATGGAAAAGGGAATTCTGCAGGAAGAAGTCTAAATAAGCGACTGCGGAATGGAAGGTCGTGGAACAACGAAGAACAACGTTGTACATGTGATCAAAGATAAAAAGATAAGAGACTCAGGACTTAGCAGGTGGCACGGCTAAGTGGTGTGGAGTAGTTTGAGATGAGTAAGGGTTAGCATAGCTAGTCGGCGAGGACTAGTCAAGACAAGAGAAAAGAATAAAAAAAAGAATCCATCGTAACAATATCCTTTGCCTGGACGATTATTTGTGTGACCACATCTATTGTTGTAGGGAGCTTGCTAAGAAGCAACATTGCCTGAATTTTCACAGGGATATCATAACCGGCTTCCTTGAGCCAAGCAAAGAGAGTTTTAGCCTTGGAGAGGGCCAGTGCTGGATGCATGTTGGCAGGGACCAAGACATTTAGGAGCTCCTTGAAGAGCACGTAGGCCTGGGTAATTCCAGGTGTTGTATAGTCTTCTTCGAGGGCTACAACTAATTCCTTGGTGGTGTTGTGCACCAAATACTTGGCACAGAGGAACTCGTTGAGGTGAAGGACAATAGAGCCCATGATCATTGAGTTTCCTCTCAACCAGTTGATCTAGTATGACATATTGTTGTGATCTGTTGTTGGTGTCAGTGCGGGTGAAGGAGAGACCTGCATCATCCACTCATGGCCAGTGGCAAGGATATATGCTTGCATGGTAGGCCACCAAGAGGTCCAGTTCATACCAGTAAAGACTGGGATACAAGAATCTTTAGCAATGATAGACAATAATGACGATATATCGATAGAGTATCTGGAATGCAATAGCGTTAGCATGCTATTCCAGCATAGATTCACCCTATAAGGGTGGAAAAGGTCCATCATGAACAATTGTTTTCATGACATTCAGCAAAAATAGTTAATCACCTAGGTTATGTTTGCCAGATGGCATCGCAAGTTAGACATCAAATAGATGTGACCGTGAGGTGCACACTATCAAGCATTAACAGGGCTCATAACCTGTTGAAAGCAGGTTGTAACACAGAGAACTGCCTAATACTCATGGGATATTTCAACTGATGAGATTGAGGTTATTGGTAAGGTTGGTATAGATGCTTGAGATGCCACAATGGTAAAAGTAGTAGAACAAGATGAATTAGAACTCAGATAGCTGAGTTCAAGCCTATATAGTGTATAGGTATGGTGAGAACCATTTACTACATATAGTAAGCTACACTATGTACTACTTTTGTAGGTGGTTGAGAGCTACACTAAGGTGCTCATTCAACATCTTATCTTCTGCCGCCTTCATGTAACTCATTACATGATAACTTACTGTGCCACTGGTGTTGCCGACACACCAGTATACCCTACATTTGAGCACATAAGCTTATCCACTCACTTACGATAGTGGACCCTTGTCCATATTGCTCATCCTCTTCTCGCATATGCCGGACCTTGTCTTCAAGCCACTGGACCAACCCTATTTCTTCATATTCTCCAATAGGCACTAATAACCAACCACCTATTGCCCTGGAAATACTCCAACACTATAGAACCCCACTGTAGCACAGCCTCATAACTCCCCATCTTCCTGAATAGGAGATACTGCCTCACGGATATTCAATAAAGTTATAGCCTCAACAGCTCTTTATCTCTGGATTAGGATCCATAGCCACATAGCTCTCTGATATCTCTAAACAGGATATATGATGTATGATGGAACTCCAATGAGTTCCTTTTATTCTTCTATCTCACTTCATGGATCTTACTTTGCTTTCTCATATCCATGGAGGTCATATATATGGAACCCTGATGGGTATCTGCTTATTCTACTTTCCTTATAAAGGCTGGTATTGCATGGACCAGCACTTCCTTATTAAGGTGCATAGCCATGCCTCACCTAGTATATAACCTAGCCACTGTAGATAATCAAGCCCTAAGCTTAATCTATGCAATACCAGCATAACCACTCCAGTATAATACCTTGACCTAAGCCCTAGCCCTAGGAGGTGACCTCATGTCTGCCTAGGGTAGGTAACTACTTGAATACATCTCGTTGCTGTCGCCATATAGCTCCTCTTGATATTGTCTGCTTGGTCATCACCTATCACCAATATAGGGGGAACCTATCCAAGTACAGTTCCACAACTAAAGCTGCCTTCATCAATAAGACACATCCTCATGCATGTTTACACTTGGACCAAGCTGAGTTACATCATCTGCATTATTTGTAACCACCACCATTACAGGAAGGTCATGGAATGATAAAGAACAATATTATATATGTGATCAAAGATAAGAGATAAGGGTTTCAAAACTTAGTGGGTGGCATAGCTAAGTGGTGTAGAATAGTCTAAGGTAAGACATGATTAGCATAACTAGTCAGCAAGGACTATTTAAGATAGAGGAAAAAGAGGAAATTATAACAGTTCCAATAATTAACCTTAAACCAGAGTGTGAAGCACTCTACAATTACCTATGGGAATTTGCCTATTTTAAAATGGAAACATCATTGGAATAGTTTTTGGCATAATCAAGAGACTGATTTGTAGCCAAGGGTTTGTACTTTGTTTGGTCTTACCAAAGCGAGATGAAATTCCCACAGATGATTGTACAGTACTTTGTGCCCTGGTTTGAGATTAATTATTGAATCATTTTTTGAAGTCACTGTACTTGTCATATTCTGGAGTGTAGAGTGTTGGATGGAGTCAATAATGTGGTCCTCTTTCCTTACTATTAGAACTACAACACACATGAGTCCCTCAACACCATTATAGAATGGAATAATATTATATACCTATGATACACATTGTCTTCTTTGAATAAATCTAGCAGGAAACTCTTGAGGTCTAGACCTTCTGTCCTACAGAAACTTATTCACCATGGTCAGCAAGCTGTTCTATTTCTTCTTGGAGTAACAGGAATATAGTGGACTATATAACACTATAGTCAGCTTAATTGCATGGGTATTCTTCCTAACTTTACCTTAATAGGATCAATCAAGGTGGGTGAAATTAATCCTCGTGTTGTGTAGCAGAAATAGTCTGCTATAGTTGGGGTGTTATAGAGCAGAGAAGGTCTGCTATAGTGTGGTGACAAAATAAGAGTGCAAAAGAGTACAGCTAACTTGCTAACTATAGATGATGTTGACAATCAATGTCAAGAGATGATTGTTATGCTTGGCCTGGGTGAGAACAAGCATAGCCTAGGATGGTTGAAGGACGAGGAGTGACACTATGGTGATATTGTAGGTTGAGACTGGAATAGACGTTATGGTAGTATCACAAGTTTGGACAGGAAATGATGTTGCAGTAATATCACAAGTCAAGATCTGAAAGGACATCATACAGTAATGTCATGAGTCAAGCAAGAGAGAATGGTGGAGTTCTGTTCATACGAGAAAACATTGAGTCAATAGTCTCAATGACAACTAGATCAAGAACACTGCTTAAAAGTGCAGTGAAGACTTGTAAAGGAGGAGGTGAGACTTCGAAGACAAGAGATGTTTTTTATTAGACTCCAACTAGGTTACAAGATGTACACCTAGGAGATTGAAGCTAAGGTATTACAGTGCGGTTGCAGGGGTTTATATAGATGTGCCAATGCACACGGACCAAGACAAGAAAGGGAATTCCACAGCAAGAAGTCTAAATAAGTGGCTGCAGAAAGGAAGGTCATGGAATGACATAGAACAATGTTATACACGTAATCAAAGATAAGAAGATAAGGAATTCGGGACTTAATGGGTGGCACAGCTAAGTGGCATGGAATAGTCTAAGATGAGATGAAGTTAGTATAGCTAGTCGATGAGAACTAGTCAAGATAAAAGAAAAGAGTAAATTGTAACAATGATCACACTCTGCTATGGGTTCCTTTGTGGACAGCATCAAATGGCAGGAGATGCAGAATGAAGAATGACTCACTTCTTACACTTATTAAATGGGTGACTACTGACTATTACAGTTGTCATTGGACTTGTAGTCTGACATTCTATCTTGCTCTATGGAGCTCAAACCAAATACCTCACATGACAGATTGCCCATGTGACTTTTACCTCCTGCCACCCTCATATGATAAGTTGTATGATAACCTACTGTGTCACTAGTGTCGCCAACACACTAGCATATTCCATGCCTGAGCTCATCAGCTCATCTGCTCACTTGTGATAGTGGACCCTTGTCCATATCGCTCGTCTTCTACTTACATATGTTGGGCTTTGCCCTTGGAACTGCTGGAACCACCAGAACCATTCTCTGTCCCTCGTATTCCCCAATAGGCTCTGATGACCAACAATCTATTGTTCTGGGAATACACAAACACTATGGAACCCCACTACAGCACAGCCTCATGGCTCCCCATCTTCCTGAATAGGAGACACTACCTCATGGGTATCTGATGGAGTCATAGCCTCTTAGGCTCTCTGACTCTCTGGATTAGGATCCACAACCACATGGCTCTCTGATATCCTGAACAGGGTATATGACGTATGACGGACTCTGATGAGTTCCTTTTAGCTTTCATCTTGCTCCATGGATCTTACCTTCATCTTCTTACATATATCCATGAAGGCTGTACTTGTAGAATCATTATTCCACTTTCCCTTCCATTGCAGAATCCTGATGAGTCCTGCTTATTCTGCTTCCCTTCTGGATTGAGATGCATAGCCATGCCTCACTTGGTATATAAGCTAGCCACTGTAGATGATCAAGCCCTAAGCTTGATCTATGCAACACCAGCGTAACCACCTTAGTGTAATACCTTGACCAAAACCCTAGCCCTAGGAGGTGACCTTGTGTCTGCCTAGGGTAGGCAACTATTTGAATAATATCTCATTGCCATTGCCATATAGCTCCTCTTGACACTGCTTCACTTAGTCATCGCCTATCACTGATATAGGAGAAATCTCTAAGTTTGGTTCCATAACGCTAAGTCATTTTTCTCTACCTAAAAGGCACAACCTCACACATGCTTGCACTCTGACTAAGCCTGGTTACTTCATCTGCATCATTTGTAACTACCATCATTACACTAACCACTTATATTGACTAAACTGGAAGGTAATCAATCTTGGATAGAAATAAGGATTCTATCAAGTATAGATTCTGTTACGATTTATTCTTTTCCTTACTCTTTTCTCTTGATTTGACTAGTCCTCGCCGACTAGCTATGCTAACCTTTACTCGTCTCGGACTATTCCGCACCGTCTCGGACTTATCCGCGCCACTTAGCTGTACCACCCGCTAAGTCCCGAACTCTTATCTCCTTATCTCTGATCACGTGTACATCATTGTTCTTCGTCGTTCTACGACCTTCCATTCCGCAGTCGCTTATTCAGACTTCTCCCTGCGGAATTCCCTTTCTCGTCTTGGTCCGTGCGCGTTGGCCATAT
>JBBPTC010000709.1:0-12398 GCA_038093955.1 Boletus albobrunnescens
TGGGATTCTGAGATAGAAATTAGGCAATCCGACAAGACAAATATGCTGAACCTCACCGTCGTTCAGCACCCTGGAAAGAATCGTTTTCAGATTAGCAAACAGGGAGTTCGAACTCATGACCGACCTTCGACCTCCAGCCTACCTGTGCTTGAAGCGATGCAAGGCCGAAAACCACAACCACTTCATAATCTAGTTGATAATAGACCTCCCCGGAAGCTTTCTTGTTTGCAATGAAGTCATTCGCGGCCTCGCTGAGATCTGCAGAGACAGTGCAAAGAGTGGCAAATGAAGCTAATGTTGCTTCCATTTCAAAACAAGATTGCGAAATAGAGAGTTAAAGGATGCTTGCATTGATCTCGATCCGCTTGTTTTGGCTTGGATAATCCGCCTCGAAAGTACTCGATGCGTACAGTTTGCACGCCAACATCTTTTGGGTCGTTTGTGGTATGCGAAAACGACTGCCGGAAGACTATCTTCTTGCGAACGTGAGCGTCCAGCAAGATTCTTTCCAAGAAGGCTCACCTGGCGGTGATCCAACTCAGAGTACTCTAGAGGGTAGGATGTGCCTGTTGGATCTACTTCCCACTGGCCCTTCCTACGAACGCGTCCCTTATCGTCTTCCCGGATAGATAACACACAGACTAATCCATATTTGCTGTGGTCATGTTTGTCGCGGACAGCGTCAAAGTGAGCTAATATTGCTCCATTAGCAGCCGCCTTGTTTCTAATAAAAGCGCATCAGCAAAGCCTTTGAGCACAATAGGCAGTTGCACACATATGATTGTCTGGGCGGCAAATCAAGATATTCCTCTCCTGGAAATAAGACCGGAGCTGAGACCAGACCCAATCATTTGTTGACAAACCCCCGACAAAAAACGCCATCTGAAAACATGGAAAAATGTGATAATTTATTGCAAGATAAAGCATACTGTAATCGGTATCGTAATAGATTTCTGCTGTTTCTCGAATGCTTCGATGATGGCATCGATAGATTCGTTGAACAGACCAGTAGCCTCCTCACTAGAAATTATGAAAACAGGCGATCAGCGGTGCTGGTGTAGGTCAAACGAGGTCTTACCCGGTCAATTTCAGCTTCCCATAAGAAATGTTATATTTCGGATTATTATAGCGACGACCAGCAACCCTGATATAAGCTGTCTCTTGATCACTCTTGATCACGGCTTTTGTTGTCTGATCAAATCCGCGTGTAAATTCATCAATTTCGCCGGGGCTTGAACGATCCCAGCCTTCAAGTTTCTCTATTCGTATAGTTTTTGAGCTCGTCATCGGCGAGATGACCCAGAAGGAACATCCTGCCTACTTTCCAACAGAGCCCTAGCCCGGCGAGTAACAAAGTCCGAGCCCTGCAACCGAGCTGTAAAGTGATTGGGTGCAATAAGCAGAAACCGAATTGTCAGAAATAGGTGCATACACTCAGTTGGAGCAATCTCCTTGCAGGATACCGGATCAAACGTTATCGAAAATGCGCTCAAGTCAATGGTCTCACTGCCAGCATCGATGACCATGGGCCCTCGAGGAACGGCTTGATCATCTGTCTCTCTGCTCGGGAGGTTTGCGACGCAAAAGTGAATAATTGCTTTGCCCTCAGTTAGCATGTACACGCGGGATCGGCCCTCAGCTGTACTGGGAACGAGGCCAGCATGCCCAATCGCCAGAAGGTATAATTGTCGGACGCCCTCCCAGCCATTTGGGTGAGTGAAGACATACTCGATGGAGTCCTCGACAGATGACCAGGGAAACGCTAAATGATGTTCCTGGATATAGGTTCTGGTGGTTTGGAAGAGATATTTGATATAATCGGTGAGAACATCAACGGCAGATTTTCCAGGTGGGAGTGGCAGTAGATCGACCCGATCAATGGGAGAAGCTAGGTGCTCCGGGCAGAGGTGAAGCTTCCACCTGAATCATTCGCACGAGTTCGACAAATCTCTCAGTATGGATATGGTACATGACTCACCGTTCGGCCTTCGTCCATTGTTGTTCCAGTGCTGTTTCAACTACATCCTTAGCGTGCACCTCAGCGCCGGTCGCCCTGACATTCCCGCTCTTGTCGTAGTATAGCAGAGACGGTACTTTAGATGGATCGTCGACTCCTAGTGGCTGCGACGGAAATCTAAAGACGGTCAGAGCAGATCAACCGAATGAAGTAAGACTTGCTTCGTGACGCCAAGGACCTCTGGAACTTGTCCAGGTTCGAGGATACAGTACGAGACACCACTAAAAGTCGTACCAATGTCGAATGATAAAACGAGTTTAGTAGGGCCAGTGTATGATTTGCGGTGGGCCATGGCTTCAAGTTGTTAGCAGACTGGGCGTTTGAGTGCTGATAAAAATCCATCACGATAGCCAGGTATCCATCCTTATTGAGGTGACGGTTGCACACGCAAGCAGTCTCGCACAATACTTGAATCCCTCGAATAACTACACGCTCCATTTACACGAAACACCTTCCAGTGAGAAACGTCTTGAAGGGTTTTTTGAGATGTGGATGGGCGAGTACTTGACGTGGACGTTCTGTCAGTCGGTTTTCACGCGGCGTGAATTGTATTTGGCATCGTGTCCGAGTCATTGGTCCGTTCGAGCACAGTTCCAGATCAGCGCTGTCGCGTATAACTGGAGACCCACCCACACGAATCTCCAAGGTATACATCCTTCCGTCAGTAAATATGTTCAACCTGCAAGCTATTCCGCTCAATGTTATCCACTTTGCCGGTCCGTTCTCCCATTCCTCCTCTTTCACCAGCATTTTGTTTAGTTTACGATACTCTAGGCAAGGTAGGTACACACCATGTCAAGGACAGGGTACACTCTGGAGGTGGTCAATGTGCTCCTAATGCCTCAGCAAGTTTCGATGAGTAAGAACATCCACTGCCTGCCCCGAGTAGGTGACGGTGACGGTGACGACGGGGCAGGCACAACGGCTGAATGGACAAAGACTGGAACCGCTGTGTAACAAAAAGGCTCGTCGCACGTGAGTTTGTCACCTGTAGGTTTGATCAGTATCAGTACCAATCAAAGAAAAAAACGGGCGCTACATCCCCCCTAGATGACTATGTCAAGCTTCCGGCTTTCCTAGGACACGGCAGCGCGGGGCGACGGAATTTGACGACGTCGTGTTTATGCGCTAAATATTGCGTATTGTGGATCTGCGAAGACGGTCGAGGAAGCAAAGGTTCTTATGTACGCGGTTCATGGCCTTGTGCCTGCGGCAGACGTGTGCATGCTTTGCAATTGTCGTATATAGCATGATGGCCAATGACCCAATGAGTATTCAGCCCTAGTAGTCCCTATCAGCGTGCTTTGTACGACCCATGTACTCGGTGCTTCCGATACCACTCCACTGACGGTCGATGATGCTCTCGTGTTGCTGTAGGAATACGTGAAGGACAGGAGTCGTTATCTTCGATGCCGACACTCTGACCTCGCGATAGAGCGCAAGGTTCTTGAAAGATATTAAGATACAGACACACTACAGTGTGCGTTGTGCTCACGAGGCCTGCACTCTATTATGGCGATCGAGGAAGTAGCCATTCACCAGTGAAAGACCCAAGGTCCCAGACGGTCACGTTACAATTCACGCATGTTTGTACCATAGCCACAACATGCCTCTCCGTGCATATCAGCAGTCTCGGCCCTGGCCTGCCATCTCCACTGTCCAGGGACTGAACAGGATCCAAGCCGACCAGAGGGGTCCACGGATGATTCTGGTCAACCCGTCCGAGTAAGCGGGTGTGATCAGTCAGGACCCGAACCGCAGCTGCCAAGCCGCATAAATCTCGCCAGTTGCTGTGTCGCTGTAGTCCAGATCTCACACACGAAGCTCGGCATAGCACGATGCTGAAATTAGGGCAACAGGTGTTAAATAGATGCTCGGGAAACAGCCAACGCACTCTGAATCACCCATGCCCTTCTTCCGTCCCGAGTCCATGTCTCTTCCCTGAACAGCATTGACATAGCATATTATAAGACCTTTGCTGGGATTCTGAGATGGAAATTAGGCGATACGACAACTTGACAATCCCCCGAGCCTCACCGCCGTTCAGCACCCTGGAAAGAATCGTTTTCAGATTAGTAAACAAGGCGCAGGAATTCGTGACTGACCTTTGACTTCCACCCTACCTGTGCTTGAAGTGCTACGAGGCCAAAAACTACAATCGCTTCATAATCTAGTTGATAGTAGACCTCCCCGGAAGCTTTCTTCCTTGCAATGAAGTCATTTGCAGCCTCGCTAAGATCTGCAGAGACAGTGCAAAGAGTGGCGAATGAAGCTAATGTTGCTTCCACTTCAGAACGAGATTGCAAAGTAGAGAATGAAAAAAGCTTGCATTGATCTCGATCCACCTGTTCTGGGTTGAATAAACTGCCTTGAAAGTACTCCATGCGTACAGATTGCACGCCAACATCTTTTGGATTGTTTGTGGTGTGCGAAAATGACTGCCGGAAGACTATCTTCTTGCGAACGTGAGCACACAGCGAGATTCTTTCCAAGAAGACCCACCTGGCGGTGATCCGACCCAGAGTACCCCGGAGGGGAGGATGTGCCTGTGGGATCTACTCCCCACTGGCCCTTCCTGCGAACGCGTCCCTTATCGTCTTCCCGGATGGATAACACACAGACTAAGCCATATTTGCTATAGTCATGTTTGTCGCAGTCAGCGTGGAAATGGGCTAATAGTGCTCCATTAACGACCGCCTTGTGGCTAATAAAAGCGCGTCAGCAAAGCCCTTGAGCACGCTAGGTGGTTGCACACGTATGATTGTCTGGACGACAAATCTCGATGTTCCTCTCCTTGAAATAAGACCGGAGTCGAGTCCAGACCCAATCATTTATTGACAAACCCCCGACAAGAAACGCCATCTGAAAACATGGAAAAATGTGATAATTTATTGCAAGATAAAGCATACTGTGATTGGTATCATAATAGATTTCTGCTGTTTCTCGAATGCTTCGATGACGGCATCGATACACTCGTTGAACAGACCAGTAGCCTCTTCACTGGAAATTATGAAAACAGGCGATCAGTGGTGCTGGTGTAGGTCAAACGGGGTCCTACCCGGTTAATTTCAGCTTCCCAAATGAAATGTTATATGTTAAATTATTATAGCGACGATTAGAAACCCTGATACGAGCTGGTTCTTGATCACTCTTGATCATGAGCTTTGTTGTGTTGTCGAATTCACGTGTAAATTCATCGATTTCGCTGGAGCTTGAATGATCCCAGCCTTCAAGTTTCTCTATTTGTATAGTTCATTACCGGGATGCGATGACTAGAAAAACAAGCCACCTACTCTGCAACAAAGCCTTAGCCCGGCGAGTAACAAAGACGGAACCCTGCAATCGACCTAGGGTAGAATAAGCCTAGATTTGGACGTCCACAATGGGTGCATACACTCGGCTGGAGCAATCTCCTTGTAAGAAATCGGATCAAACGTTACCGAAAACGTGCTCAAGTCGATCGTCGCACCACCAGCGTCGATGATCACGACCCCTCGAGGAACGGCTTGATCGTCTGTCTCTGTGTTTAGGAGGTTTGCGACGAAATAGTGAAGGGTTGCTTCGCCCTCAGTTAGCATGTGGACGCGGGATCGGCCCTCAGCTGTACTGGAAATGAGGCCAGCACGCTCAATCGCCAGAAGGTATAGCTGTCGGACGCCCTCCCAGCCATTTGGATATGTGAAGATATACTCGATGGAGTCCTCGACAGATGACCAGGGGAATGCTAGGTGGCGTTCTAGGATATAGGTTTTCGTGCATTGGAAGAGATATTCGATAAAATTGATGAGAATGTCGATGGGAGATTTTCCAGATGGGAGTGGCGGTAAGCCATTGTCCCGGTTAATGTGAGAAGAAGCTAGGTGCTCCGGGCAGAGGTGAAGTTTCCACCTGGATGCACGAGTGTGATAAATCTCTCAACATGAAGATGGTACATGGCTCACCATTCGGCCTTCATCCATTCTCCTCGCCGTGCTCTATCGATTATGCGCTCAGCGAGCACCTCTGCGCCGGCCGCCCTAGCAATTCCGCTCTTGTCGTAGTACAGCAGAGACGGTACTTTAGCGTCACCGTCGGGTGGCTGCGCCGGAAATCTAATGCCAGTCAAGGCAGATCAACCAAATGAAGTGAAGACTTGCTTCGTGACGCCAAGGACCTCTGGAACTTGTCCCGGTTCGAGGATACAGTATGAGACACCACTAAAGGTCGTACCGATGTCGAACGATAAAACGAGTTTAGTAGGGCCAGTGTATGGTTCGCGGTGGGCCATGGCTTCAAGTTGTTAGCTAGAGAGAGCAAACTGAGTTGTTTGAGCGCTGATAAGAAGCCATCATGATGACCAGATATGATACCCATCCTTATTGAGGTGATGGTTGCACTCACTCGCACAATTTCCGGTCCGACGTGCGCACCAACTTGAATCCCCCGAATAACTACACGATCCATTTACACGAAGTTAGAAACGTCTTGAAGGGATGTGGATGGGCGAGTTGTCGGCGTTATCGGCGCCCAAATAAACCTACACCACAGTACTTGACGGGCATGAATCGTTTGTCGGTCCGTTCGAGCAAGCTAGCTATTCCGCTCCATGTTACCCACTTTGCCGGTTCGTTATCCCATTCCTCTTTCACTAGCATTTTGTATGGTTTACGATACTTTAGGCAAGGTAGATACACCCCATGTCAAGGACAGGGTACATATGTGGTACACTCTAGAGGTGGTCAGTGTCGTAATGCCTCAGCTAGTTTCGATGATTCCGAGAACGTCCGCTTCCTGCCCCGAGTAGGTGAGGTGACGGTGACAGTGAGGACCGGGCAAACATAACGGCTGAATGGAGCCGCTGTGCGACAAAGGCTCGTTGAACCTGCACATGGGTTTGTCACCTGTTTGTTCGATCAGTATGAGTACCAAGCAGAGAAACAATGGGCGCTACACCTACCCTAGATGACGATGTCAAGCTCACGGCTTTCCTAGGACACGGCAGCACAGGGCGACGGAATTTGACGACGTCGTGTTTATGCGCCAAATATTGCGTATTGTGGATCTGCGAAGACGGTCGAGGAAGCAAAGGTTCCTATATACGCGGTTCATGGCCTTGTGCCTCGGCAGACGTATGCATGCCTTGCAATTGTCGTATATAGCATGGCCAACCAGTTGTTCTCGAAAGATGATAAGATACGGACACACTACAGTGTGCGTTGTGC
Organism: Boletus albobrunnescens; assembly: GCA_038093955.1. NCBI lineage: Eukaryota > Fungi > Basidiomycota > Agaricomycetes > Boletales > Boletaceae > Boletus > Boletus albobrunnescens. The sequence goes on from JBBPTC010000709.1 coordinate 7,219, forward strand.
TCACGAGGCCTGCGGAGTATTGCACTTTATCCCCTCGAGCACCATTCGCCGTAACGTCGCAGTGGATTCGTTCATCATTGCTGCCTACCCCGTCTCGTTTCGGTGGTGTAGATGAGGCACTTCGAGGGAACGCCGACGTCCTGTCAGACGGGGACACGGTCGACTCGCCACGTCGATTCAGCGAGGATGGTCTGGAATAAGTTGGTGTTTGCTGATGGCGCAAAGCAAAGAGACATCTAAAGGGGTCTGATCTTCGACAGTCCTTCCGATAATGGTATGGAAAGCCAGACAACCGCACGCAAGTCAATTGTCGCAGTATAGCGCACAAATTTAAAGACTATCATCAACTTCCTCCTCATCCTCAGACGAGAATCCATCGACCCAAACAACCAGAGCGGCCTCAATCTCGTCATCAAATGTGTCCAGCTCATCAGCCTCGTAAGCATCAAGAGCAGTTAGATGTTCCACTTCTGGACAGATTGTTACAGTGAGAAAAAACCTCGGCTGAGTGAAAGATGACTTACGAAGACTATCACCAGCGTCCGCACTTGGAATCCGTTGATACCACGAGTGGCCGATAGATCCATCATGCATCATGACCCATGATGGTGTTCGCTATAGAGCATATGTATCGTCCATTGGAGCCTGCAATAATTCGGGACGGACGCAAGTCGTATGTACAACAAACGACAACAAGCTGACCAGTCCCAAGGCTACCACTGCTATCCCTGTAGATGAACTCGGCCATAGATTGACCCCTTTGGAATATACGAGCAGTTTCTAAGTCTTCCGAAAGCTCAACGCGTGAGTAATTTTTTTGGGTCCACTCATCTGATGACCGAATGTCCTCATCTGTTCCCAACTCGCAGGTATGTACTTTACAAGGTCTCTTCGATGTTTCCGGCGTGATGGCCCTACGGTACGCAACAGTCGGTCAGAAGAGTGGCCGGATATGCAGCCAAGAGGACTCGGTGGCGTGTTTCATCGAGAATGGAGTCAAAAGGTATGTCGTCGTCGTCTGCGCTGTATTAGGTTCCTACTTGTTGTTAGGGTTGTAGTTAGCCACCGGATCAACATTCTCTGCAAGTCTTATCGCCGATACCTCATGCCAGCCATGTCAAGCAAGTCAACTCACCTTCCGACGCTAATCATCTCTCACAAGACTTCCCAGGTTGTCGAGCGTGTTGTCCTGCTCAAACGACACGGTCTTCTTCATCTCATGAGCGCGGAAACAGGTCAAACTTCTCACTCTTTGAAGACTCACGGGCATCAAGCCTTGGATGCTTGAGGACTGGCGCACGAAATGGATCACCGAGCCTCAATATGTTCAATCAGGATACAGATACTCTCTTCTCCGCATCATAAACTACTGCGGGCACTGATAACCTCGCCCCCCTTTTCCCACAGCCCCAGCGCTGGGAACGACGCTCGTGTCCCGCGTGACAAGACTTTCAAGTGGATCAAGGAAGACATGAAGGACAAACAACTTCGCGAACAATGGGTTCAAGCACCCCCCTCCCGCAGGCTAAGGGCCCCCGGGGCTTAGCGTCCGTAGGATATCTCGCCTATTCCCCAGCCAGCTTCCTTCCCACTGAGGAAATGCAAGAATGTGCATTGGACACCGAGTTTCAAAACAAGTAGGGATCGACGAGTGATTGGAATGAAAATATGGCAAGGCAGTGGTGAAAGAGAGAATGTGGCGTTATCCTTTGAGGCAACAAGGAGGGAAAGAAGGTAAAAGAAGGAGCAATTGGAAAAATGGGGTGATGGGGGCCCAAAGCTGTGCGGCGGGTCTCGTCGGCGCTAGAAAGAAGACCATCGCACTGCCTCGGTGGAGGTTTCACAGCATGTTTGGCGCCGGAGTTGCAGTTTGCAAACTCTTTTCACTACGAACTTCGGCAAACGACGGGCTCAAAGCACAGCTCGCAACATCATGGCAAGTGATGTACTACAACCGTATGATAACGATGGACCTCGGCCATATCTTGTGATCTCAGCAAATGACCGCATTATCTGAAGGCTCTTGTACCTTCCAGACGGAAGACGAGTTGTCTCCAGTTCCGATGATGGAACCGTGAGGGTCTGGAATTTGGATAATGGCATCGATAAAGCACAAGAACGCGATAAGCAGTCTTGCTTTGACCCGGAATGGTATGAAGGTCATCAGCAGCGACGACGATAGGAAGATTAAAGTCTGGGACGTCAAATCACACGAACTTGTCAAGGAATGGACTTACCCGGACTTTATCCCCAGTATCGCCATCTCGCCCAATGACAGGCTCTTTGCAGCTGGTGATCACATTGTAGGTATTTACACAATGACAGGGGAACGGGTCAACCACATTGAGGTCGGCAGAAGAGTATGGTCCATGTCGTTCTCCTGATGGCGACAAACTTGCATGTGGCACTCCTGGAGACATCTGTGTATACGACATCCAGAGTGGTGCACTCATGCTTGGTACGTTGAAAGGCCATAAAGACTCGATCTGGTGTTTGTTGTGGTCGCATGACAGCACCAGACTCTTCTCCAGCTCGGATGACGCAACAATTCGCTGTTGGAACGCAGGTACAGGGCAACCAATCGGACAAACATGGATAGGTCACACAGGCGGTGTATACTCTATCTCCATTTCACCGGACAGGTCGACCCTTGCAAGCGCATCCTTGGATCACACTGTCCGATTCTGGGATGCAATTTCTGGTTGCTCCATTGGTCGACATATAGAACACGTTGACGCTGTAACCTCAGTCTGTTTCTCTCCGTCTGGTGAATCTGTGGCGTCAGCAGGATGGGATGGAAAGATGTACTTGTGGCGAGTACGGGCACTTGGGTTGAATTCTATAGAGGATCAGGTATTTTCGAGCCATTCAGTCTGGAACCAGTACTTATTGTCGCTGTTTGTCTCAGAGTGAACGAGTACGGGGTTCTGATCCCTCTTCGTGTGTCAGTAGAATATACCTCATGAGGCTATCCTTCGATTCAACGATCAATCCTAGCTACCTCCGCCAGTTCGTTCTACAGCGCCCCCAGTGCTGACCCATCCCTATTTCGCCTCGTCAGCGGTGGAACCACAATCCGAAATGGTCCGCTACAGGTATGTTGCTTCACCACGATCAGTACGACCATCTAATATTATTCCTTCGTTCAGATCAACTTCTCTTAGCGTGCGATTTCCTCCCCCACCCGATCTTACACCCCAAATCACCAGAATTCAAAATCAATACTCAGCGGGAGGAAGTTTTGGCGATGTCTATAAATGTCGCTACCATGGCAGTCCGGTCCCAATGGAGGTTTGAGAACCCTCTGTGTCTCACTTTACTTTCTTCTCACTTCTTCAGGTTGCAGTAAAGTCCTTCCGGTTCAGCCTCACAATGGAAGGAGATGCGGGCAACAGATCTACTAGGGTGATTATTCACGCCACAACCAATATTATGATCTAAGCTGTTTAGTAGATGCTTCGTCGAGAGCTTGGAATTTGGAGGAGACTCAAGCATGAGAATATCGTTCATTTCCTAGGCATCGCATACGGGTTCGGGGTCGACAGGTCAATGTCATTTGTGTCGTTGTGGATGCCCAACGAATCTCTCCACAAGTTCCTGGAAAAGTACGACAACAATCTAGCTGTGGTACACAAGCTCCAGTTTGTGTGTCCCATGGATATTCTCTACTTTCTTGTCCTCAACCTTCTCGTAATAGCTACTGGACATTGCAAACGGGTTACATTATTGTGCGTCGCCGTTATTATTCCAAAAGTCAAAGAGAAGAACGACGTATTGTAGTGCATTCTCTGCCGATCGTCCATAGTGACCTGAATTGTGTACGTCAGAGCAGAAACTTCAATGTTGATCTCATCTCAGCGTAGGACAGAATAATATGCTTCTCGATGCAGACTACACTGCTCGATTAGCTGATTTCGGTTATGCTTCCTTGGTTGGGAACACTCCCGAAGCACTAGCTTATCTCCAAAGATCCACAGTGCGACCGGGAGCGCTGCGCTGGAGTGCTCCAGAGGTCGACTAAGAGCGATATACATTCTTTTGGCTGTATTACCCTTCAGGGAAGCCTGCTCGCCCGAATTTCGGATTGGTGCTGACATCCTTACAGGTTTTATCAGGCAAACCATGGTCGGAAGTCCGAGAAGATGTTGCTGTTGTCTTACGGTTAGCGACGGGCCACAAACCGGCTCGACCACAGTGCCGGGTGATGGATGACTCGCACTGGAACTTAATTCAAGATTGCTGGGTCATCAGTAGAGGAACGTCCTGCTGTGGAGAAGATCATATCTACAATCAAACAGCTCTTGAGTCATCTCCCACAGCTTCCTCCGCTATGTGATCTACTCCAGCTGTGGTCGAATCACACTGACTCTCCTGTGGACGCGCCGATAACATCTCCCAACCAAGCTATAATAGAGGACTCGAGGTGCAGCGTCGACAGCGACGAATGGGATTCTCCCCCAAGGTATTAGTTACTAATTGCATTGCAATCATGCTAACCGTTGGTTCCCAGTCGTATTGAACAGGAACGCAGAATTGTCAAGCTATCTCATTCCCTCACCCCGAGAAGAGCTGCTTCTGACACGCCCTTCACCTTGTCGGAAGGTAAATCGAGTTTTGATCCTCAGTAATGCCGTCTGTTCACTTGCGTAACCTTGTGTAGCATGTTCCCCTTCTGAATCTCCCGGAGACACAGACATGAATGGGGTGTATGCGGAGTATCCTCAAAGAGGCAGAGGCGCAAGTAGGGTTATGGTTCTCCGTCGGTCATGCTACTCGATATATCTATCAGTAAATGCCCTTTTTTAGCACAGTGGCTATAGCACCATGGACTGCGACAACATGTACAGCCCCCACACCTCAGATACACGACAGTAAGCACACAATGTAGGACTCGGAAGGCTCGAGTCTGGTTGGCCGTTCACTCCAGCATTCAATTCAGGTGAAATCAAGGCTATTGAAGCCAGCATATTGAAGAAGTCTGAGATCAAGTTTTGATGGGAGAACGATGACGAAGTTGCATGTACACCTCCGTCTAGATGTGTAAACTATCGTACTCACAGGGGCTAAATACACGAAAGAGGCAATTGCTGTGTGTCACCTGACTCAAGACGCGGTGGCCCACAACACTCGCGTTCGCTTGCTCACCACCACCATCACCCCGTGCCGGTCCACACAACTCC
>JBBPTC010000712.1:0-12395 GCA_038093955.1 Boletus albobrunnescens
TATGCTCTCCAGCAACCCTCCTTCCAAAATGGCCACATATTGATTAGCATTCATCTTGCCCTCAACCTCACTCAAAACCCCCACTCCATTCCATCCTATACAGTCCCAAACCATCAGTGAACCTCCTCCAAACTTTACTGTATCTGTGTTCTCTCTGGAAATCAACCCCTCACCCTTCTTTTTCCACATATATTCCTGTGTCCATCTGATCCAATCCTATTGATTTTTGGTCTCATCTGACCATCTGACCCTCTGCCAGTCTTCAACAGTCCGATGTTGGTACTTGTAAGCAAAGGCTTTTTTTTCTTCACCATAGCCTTTAATTTTAATGAGGCTTCCTTCAGGGTATTCCTGACTGTTTGAGGGCAGACAGGAGTGTCAACAATGGTATTGATGAATTGAGTGGCCTGGACAGCATTCTTGGCCTTTCCAGTAATGATTTGTTGAACAATAGCCCTTTTGTTGGTGGAATTGAGGTTAGAAGGATGGCCACCATAAAGTCTAGCCTTCTCTGTCTGGAGTTCCTGAAGGATCTGGCATACTGTTGACTTCCCTAGACTAGTTTGGGAAGCAATCTTCCTAGATGAAAGGCCAAGAGAAGAGAGAAAAATGATGTTGTTTCTTTTTTAAGAGAATATAATGGGTTTCATAGTGATGGTGGGAAAATAAACAGGAATTGGGGGGCCTATAAATAGTGTCAGTCACTCAATTACATAATGTTAACATAATAGAAGCCTTATATGTAACCACATTACAACATCCTAGGGTCCAATATATGTAAGTAGAATTTAAAGTCAAAAAATTGTCTGAATAAGTCATCATTTTAAAATGGCTGTCATTTTATCAAATCTTAACCAACTCCTCTAAATATTGGGTCGATAGAAAGCCAGGAGTATGTACTCTATTTAATACACTCACATGTTAGGGTTAGGGGTAGTGGTTATCAAGCACCATGACATTTAATACAAAACATGCAAACATTTGGACAGTTTTTTGAGCCACTATATTCCTGTAATTCTCCTTTGGTGGATGCTCTTTTAGTTTTTTCCTGAGGACAGTTTTGGATTCTTTTCCTAGGGAATTTTCTTCCTTGATTGTTTCCTCCTTTCTGGTAGCTTGGACCATGGTTGGTGGATCTGCATTCAACTTTGTGACATATGAAGTATTTATTTATTGGCTTTGATGTGTTTGCTTTGTTGTGTAGGAGTGAGGTAGACTCTGTCTATATCCATAGTATTTGGATCTCCTCTGTTCCTGAAATTGTAAGCAGGAATATAGTCCCTTTTTCATTTCAGATTTTCACTGTGGTGGAGTTGTTGATTGAATAGGATGACCTTGTCTATCCATCCTTTCAGGGTAGTAGGAAATGTTTTGCAACAGAGGACCATCTTTTCAAGAGAGGGGTGTACTGTTACAATTTCTTCTTTTCTTGTCTTGAATAGTCCTCATTGACTACCTATGCTAACTTTGTCCCATCTTGGACTATTCCATGTCACTTAGCTGTGCCACCTGCTAAGTTCTGAATCTCTTATCTCTTATCTTTGATCACATGTATAACTTTGTTCTTCATCATTCTACAACCTTCTATTCTGCAATTACTTATTCAGACTTCTCACTATAGAATTTCCTTTCTCATCTTGGTCTGTGTGCACTGGTACTATTATATAAACCCTCATGTTAGCATCATAGTCCCATAGCTTTGATCTCCTAGGTTGTAACCTAGTACCTGGAATATTATCTGCTTTCTTAAAGTCTCGTTCCTTGTTATAAGTCTTCACCACACTTTGAGCAGTGTTCTTAAATTAGTCATTATTAGGACTATTGATTTAATGCTTCTTCTTGTCCTTGTCCTATCTTGTAACCTGAGATAGTCCTCCACAAGTCATCCCAGTTATGTCTTGCAACCCAAGACCTTCCTGTGTGCTCTTATTGCCTATACAGTGAGGTGCAAAACTGTTATAATATTTGGTACTTTTGTAGTGTACATGGTGTAGTATCTAAGGGAGTGGGAATTTCGCTTAGTGTTGGTGGGGGCGTGGGAACTACTAACCCTTGGCTACAAAATGTATCCCTATGTCATGTGACCAGGGTCAGAGGTTGTGGAGATATAGCCATTTTAATCCAACAATACTATTATAATAGTTTTGTACCTTTTGTTAATGAATAGGGTATTTTTAGTACTTGGTATAGCCTCCTTTAGCTTTAAGCACTGCCTCAATCCTCCTAGGCATGCTCTCAATCAATCCCTGACACACCTCAGCTGGTATCTCCTCCCATTTCTCTTGAATTCTATCCCATAACTCATAAATTCCATTAGGAGGGGAAATCTGCTCTGCAAGTCTCCTTTTGAGATGACCCCAGAGATGTTCAATGGAGTTTAGGTATGTTTGGTATCATTATCCTGCTGAAAGATGATTTCAGGAGGATTAAGACCATAATGCTCTAGGGTATTGAGCAGGTCATTCTTCAAAATTTGAAGAGATCACCATCCATCCTACCATCAATCTTGGCAGCAAAGCCAACTCCCTTCCAAGTCATATAGCCCCATACCATCATAGAACCTCCTCCAAACTTAAGGGTTCTCTGTATTAACCTATCACTAAGTCCCTCTCCTGCCTTTTTCCATACCCATTTGCATCCATCTGATCCTAGGCAATTGATCTTGGTCTTATCTGACCATATCACCTTCTTCCAGTCATCCATGGTCCAATCCTTGTGAGCATAGGCAAAGTCCAAATGTGCCTTGTGATGTCTAGCAAAGAGAATTGGATGTTTGGACTTGACTATAGCCTTCATCCCAGTCTTTTTCAAATGACAACAAGTGGTACTTGGATGGAGGGGCTGATCGATAATATTTGAGAGAGTTTTGGTCACTTGAACCACATTTTCTGCTCTCTGAGTTGAAATAAGATGGACAGCATGGTGAATATTAGTAGGAGAAGGCTTTGATGGATGGCCTCCAGCAGACTTCTGAAGGTTGGAATGCTCCTTGGAATGAGGTCTAGAGATGGTAGCAATGCTGAATCCAGTAGTAGAGGCAATAGATTGAGTAGAATGTCCAGAATCAAGCTGTGCAAGAATAGTGTTCTATTGAGTGGTAGAGAGAGATCTTATGATGGTAGTGATTGGAAACAAAGAGCTGTGGGAACAAATTCAAACTCAGACATGATGTTTACATGTATATATTCATTTTTATAACAAACAAACATCAACAATCCCACCATTGAGCTGAAATTCTATTCTTATTTCAAAAGATACAAAACTGTTATAATGGTATTGTTGGATTAAAATGGGTATATCTCTACAACCTCCAATCCTGATTATATGACATAGGGACACATTTTGTAGCCAAGGGTTAGTAGTTCCCCCACCAACACTAAGCTCCCTTAAATACTACACCATATACACTACAAAAGTACCAAATATTGTAATAGTTTTGTACCTCACTGTATGAAGCACTTCCTTGTTACAATTTATTCTTTTCCTTCATTTTGACTAGTCCTCGCCGACTAGCTATGCTAACCTCTTCTCGCCTCGGACTATTCCGTGCCACTTAGCCATGCCACCTGCTAAGTCCTGAACTCCTTATCTCCTTATCTCTAATCACGTATACATCATTGTTCTTCGTCGTTCTACGACCTTCCATTCCACAGTCGCTTATTCAGACTTCTTCCTGCAGAATTCCCTTTTCTGTTTTGGTCCATGCGAGTTGGCATATCTATATAAACTCCTGCGATCGCACTGTAGTACTTCAGCTTTGATCTCCTAGGTGTACATCCTGTAACCTAGTAGGAGTCTAATCACATCCCTTTTGTCTTTGAAGTCTCACCTCCTTCTTGAAAGTCTTCACTGCACTTTGAGCAGTGTTCTTGATCTTGTTACGGCTAGAGGGTAGGCCGTGGGATTTGTCTAAGTTATTTTCTCCATTTCATTATGCTTCCGAACGGGACCCCACTTGGGACTACCCCTGGGGTCTTCCTTTCTCTTGATTATTCTATTAACGGACGTCGTCCTCTCCTCACGGGTTTCTCTCATAACCCCGATGTCTTGTCTCCACTCAGATACATTAGGTGAGGCTGTGCACAGAGTCCCGTGGACTCCTTTTAGATGATACCGATGCCGACCTGTTTTGGATAAACGGAGTTCCGTTCCTTATGAACGGATCAGCGGAATGCGGAACTCCGGCGGAGTCCCGATTCCTTTTCTAGATACGGAGCCCCGTCTCCATATTCCCCTTCTTGGTGCACTGCCACTATCCTTCTTAGTATATATACCAGACGCCCATGTAGTATAACCCCAAGCTAGTTCTACGCAATCAAGTGTAGTTTCTACGCGATCCCAGGAAGCCTTGAGAAGTGACCTCGTGTCTGCTTGAGTCTTCCTTAGAAGTCAGAAGTGTCCTCGTGACTGCTGACTAGCACAACACTCGAACACACCAGAACTACGCTTCCGCATTACAGATCTAGTCATCGTTGAGACTATTGACTCAACACTTACTTGTACGAACAGAACTCCACCGTTCTCTCTGACTCAACTTGTGATATTACTGTATGACATCATCTCTGACCTCGACTTGTGATATTACCGCAACGTCGTCTCCTGTCCAGACTCATGATACCACCATGATGTCTATTCCAGCCTCGACCTACAATATTACCATAGCATCACTCCTTGACCTTTGACCAACCTAGGCTACGCTCGTCCTTATCCAAGCCAAGCGTAACAAAAGATTGAAGCTATCCAAAAGGCCTACCACTGTGTAGTACGCCAACATTTCTTCCTCAAACAGATGCGGTCGCCCTGACCACCCCTTAACCCCCATCCCTGTCCTGTGGTATGCTTGATACTGCAATCAAGAGCCTTTGCTCTCTTCTGAACCTTCAAACTCTTCACCTTGCCTTCCCTACAGACAAGAAAAGAGCCCAGAATTCTCTTGGCATCACTAACCTTATCCAGACCACCGACCCCACCATCTCCACCCTCTATTTCGAGGCAGACCTCCCTCACTACAGTGCTCCCATATCCAATTACCAGACCACCTACTCTGACCCCTCTTGCCCCACTGATCATCATGTCAACAACCAAACACGCCGAACTCCACATCGGCTCTCCAAAGAATGGGAACCCGAAAAATGCCAAATCCTGGCTAAACACTGTATGAACCTATCTTTTAACCAATAAGGATGTTTACAACACTGACACGAAGAGAGTCGCTTTCATGCTCTCTTATATAAAGAAAGGCTCTGCCTATACCTGGGCATCCACCTTCCAGGCAGCCACCCTAGACAACAACTTGTTTGGAACCCTGTTGGACTTTAAGTCCAAATTCCTAGAAGCATTCAACCACGCCAGCACCAAAACTAATGCAATCCCCTGGCTGGCAACTACTAGGATCAAAGATCGAAAGGTACTCTCTGAGTACAATCACTGAATTTAAAAACCAGGTCACAGTTAGCAGCATCACTGAGAAACTTGTCCTCATCAACTACTTCTCCGCCAGTATCCCCGAACCCCTTATGAGACAAATCCTAGCCATGGAGACTGTACCAATGAAAGTCACTGATTGGTACAAGAAGGTCTTAGTCTTCAAACAAGATGCCGACCAATCCGACCTAATCTGTGCAATGCACAGAAACCCCTCCTTGACCCCCCACTTCTTCTCTACCCATACAAAAGAGAAGGACCCTAATGCCATGGACGTTGATGCTGTCTACCTTCCATTAAAGAAAATGATCCTGGAAGAGCGACAGAAATGTGCTCAAGAAGGATGATGCTTCAAATGTCACCAAAAGGAACATCTTTCCCAGGACTGTAAAGTCCAATTCCAGAAACCCTCCTGGCCGAAGAAAACTGTAGAGAAAGTCCAAAAGGCGGAGAATGATGAAGAAGATCTTCCCAAGCTAGAAAACTGTGATGATGAAGAGGATACAGTAGGATGTGTCCAATTCAAAAAGAGTTTTTAGAATGGAGGCCTCTAATAACGCGAGTACCCTCCTCTCCCTCTCTTACGTGTGCTCCTATACTTGTATCATTGAAAACCAAATCTCTTCAGATCCCAATACAAGTAATTGATCCCTCGCACATCATGAAAGTCATTGACACCCACGCCCTAGTTGATAGCGGTGCAGATATTTCCTGCATCAACTTTGGATTCATCCGAAAACATCGCCTACCCACCACTCATTTACCAAAACCGATTTCCATCCAAAACATCGACCAAACAATAAACAAGAAAGGCCAGATTCATTTCACTTCTGACCTCTACCTGAACATCGAAGGAATAGTCCAAAAGGTAACCTTCTATGTCATGGACTGTGGAACTGAGAATGTTATCCTCGGACTCCCTTGGTTAAAGAAAGCCAACCCCTCTGTTGACTGGAAATTGAATATACCCTCACAATTGATGAATCTGCAGATGAATCCAAAGGACTCTATCAATCCTATGCCTCCAATGCTCTCTCCATTGACACTCTTTTAAACCAACGTTGCCCTCCTCCTCAACACACCATGATCAGAGCAGCCGCTGCTGATCACCTCAAAAAGTTTATTGGACATGAGTCTGAAAACGAATACGTTCAATGGGCCTGCAACGTCTATACTTGCAACCAGATTGCACAATTCAGTTCTTATTTCTCCCCCTTAGGCTTCTCTGTCCCTGCCAAACTAACCTCCATTGCCAAAGTAACTTCCACTATGGAGTTAGCCAGAGAAGCTGACAAGAATAAGAAGGAAACTGTTCTTACCCCTGAATACCAAGAATATGCTTCCGTCTTCTCAAAGGAAGCTACCGAACATGTTCTGCCTTCCCGGCCTTATGATCATGAGATCAACCTCAATGAATCTTTCAAGCCAAAGATCAGGAAAATCTATCTCCTTACCCCTGAAAAGAAGAAAGCGACGGATACTTTATTGATGAAAACCTTGCCTCTGGGAAGATTTGTCCTTCCAACTCTTTACAAGCATCCCCTTTCTTTTTTGTCAAGAAGAAAGATGGCGGTCTTCGCCCTTGCCAAGACTACTGCTACCTCAACGAACATACTGTCCGTGATGCTTACCCCCTTCCTTTGATTTCTGACCTCGTCAACAAACTTAAAGATGCAAAAGTCTTCACCAAGTTTGACATTCAATGGGGTTACAACAATGTTCATATCAAAGATGGACACCAATGGAAAGCTGCCTTCATCATGCATTGCAGCCTCTTCAAGCCAATGGTCATGTTTTTTGGCTTGACCAACTCCTCTGCCACATTCCAATATTTCATGAATGACTCATTCAGAGATATGATCGCCGAAGGATGGCTTGTCATCTATATGGATGACCTCCTTATCTTCTCTCCTGACCAAGCAACCCACGAAGAGCATATGAAACGCGTTCTTCAAAGGATGCAAGAACTCGATCTACACTTGAAACTCTCCAAGTGTAACTTCGCCACCAAGGAAGTTGAATATCTTGGTATGATCATCCATCCTGGTGAGATTGCCATGGACCCTGTTAAACTCGACAGTATCACCAAGTGGTCCATTTCAGAAAAAGTCAAGAATGTATGCTCCTTCCTTGGCTTTGCCAATTTCTATTGCCGCTTCATCCTGAACTACTCTACTGTTGCACGCCTCCTCATCAATCTTACGAAGAAATCCCAGGCCTGGGCCTGGACTCCATCCTGCCAGAGTGCTTTCGATCGTCTCAAAGCCCTCTTCCTTGTACAACCCATCCTCCATTTCCCAGACATTTCTGCTCTATTCGCCATTACAACTGACATCTCAAAATATGCCTCTGGGGCTGTCCTTCTCTAAACTGACACCAATGGCAAGTAGCATCCTTGTTCTTATCTCTCTGAATCATTCTTCCCTGCAGAAAGAAATTATGATATTTACAATTGCAAACTCCTTGCAATTCTCTGAGCCCTCAAAGCATGGCGCCATTATCTTCTTGGCTCCGCTTTTCCTGTCCAGGTCTTTACTAACCATAAAAATCTGACTTACTTCCATTCTGCCCAGCACCTGAACCGTCGTCAGGCCCGCTGGCTTCTTGATCTTGCAGATTTCAATCTCAAGATAACCCATGTACCTGGCAAAGATCTTGCTGCACCCGACACTCTTTCCTGTCATCCCAACCTCCTTCCTGCCTCTGACGACAATAATCAAGGAACCATTCTCCTTCCCCCCCCTCTTTTTGTCCAGATGATTGACTCTACAATCGTGAGCATCATTGAAGATGAATCCAAGAAGGACACCCTTTACCTGTCCATTCTCCAATCCCTTGACAAGGGACTCCCCGCTTCTTTCTGCTCCTGACTCTCTGACTGGCAACTTTGCAATGGCATCCTTCTTTACTAGAATCGCATCTACATCCCTCCCACCAAGGGCCTCCAACATTCCATCATCTCTTGTTGCCATGACCACCCCTCCGCCGGCCATCCCGGCTTCTTGAAAACTTGTCAGCTCGTCTCCGCTGATTACTGGTGGCCAGGCCTTCTATCCAACATCCATTCCTTTGTCTCCAGCTGTGCCATCTGCCAGCAAAACAAAGTGAACACCCATCCGACCTTTCCCCCTCTTCTTCCAATTCCCTTGTCCACCTCCCATCCGTTCCAGCAGATCTCTTGCAATCTCATCACCAACTCCCTCCGTCTGCTGGCTTTGATTCTCTCTTGGTCATGGTCGACCAAGGGCTTACTAAGGGGGTAATTCTCTGCCCAACAAAGAAAACCTGTACCGCCAAAGGAGTAGCCTCACTCTTTTTCATGAAAGTCTACTCACAATTTGGCCTTTATGACAAAGTCATCTCAGACAGAGGTCCTCAATTCACCTCTGCCTTTGCTAAAGAACTCAGGAGAATCCTTGGTTACGATCTCTTCCTCTCCACAGCCTACCATTCCCAGACTGATGGCAAAACTGAATGGGCCAATCAGGAAATTGAGACCTATCTGCATATCTACTGCGGAAACAACCCCACCACATGGTCCGAATCTATTATTCACATAGAATTCGCCCACAATCACTGCCCCCACTCCATCACCAGCAAATCCCTGTTCTTCCTGATGATGGGATATGAACCCCATGCCCTTCCTGACGTTATCACCTTATCCAACCTCCCTGCCATGGAAGAACGAATAAACTCCCTCACTGCCGCTCAAAACAAAGCCCTTGCTGCGCCTGAACTCACTAGGCAAGTTATGGCCTCTCGTTCCCGAAAACTGTTCTCTCCTTTCCAGAAAGCCGATAAGGTGTGGCTAGAAGCCTGCAACCTGAAATGCTACATCACCCACCCAAAACTAGCTCCGAAGTGAGAAGGACCTTTTACCATTATAAAAGTCTTATCGCCTATCATGTATCAACTCCAACTCCCACAGACATGGAAAATTCACCCTGTTTTTCATGCTTCTCTCCTATTGCCCTATCATGAAAACACCATCTATGGGAAGAACTTCCCTGCACCACCTCCTGACCTGGTTGATGGTGAAGAAAAATACAAAATTGAACAGATATTACACCACCGCGGAACTCCGTCCTCCCACTATTACCTCATCTGATGGAAAGGGTACTCGGCTGAAGAAGATTCTTGGGTTCCTGAGCAGAACCTCAAAAATGCAAAGTCTGCACTCAACGAATATAAAAAACTTCACTCCTCCACTTTTCCTTCCTCACCCTCTTCCCTTCTAACCACCAATGAAAACAAAAATCATTGCTGAACAACAACAATGTTCACTATGTCAAACCTTTATGAGTTATCTTTCTTTTCATCTGATATTGCATTAGTTACTGAATCCTCTGTTACTATAGACACCCCTCTGCCTTCTAGTGGAACTACTCTTGCTGCCAAAGAAGACCTCCCCTTTGTCTCCCTGGCCACTACTTCGTCCCCACAAATCTTCGTCCATACCTCCGCCGTTTCTGTTGTATCAGTGGACATCCCACTCTTTGCCCACTGTCTGGTTGATGACTTTCCAGACAATAACCAAATCTACCACCTCCATTCCTACTTTAGGGACTCGTGTCTTGCAGTTCCTATCAATGCCCATCTCAACATGGGATCCCCTCTCCTTGCTGTTTACTTGGCAGCTCACCAAATTGGCCGGTTAGAGCTTTTAGCCAACTATTATTCCTCAGATGCTAAATTCAAATTCCTGAGAACCATTATCCAGGATGTCATTCATCAGCTAAATGACTCAATAAACATCCTCTCCCATTAAATGGAATTCTTCGACTTCCTCGAAGACCTAGACCGCTACCTAAGAGAGCTCTCCAAACAAGAGCATCCTCCATTCATCCCTCTCTCCTCCCCACATGCCCCAACTATTCCTTCAACCCCATCTGTGTCATCGTCCGCTTTAGAACCTGCAGAACTTGCCTATGCAGAGCGGGTTGATCATTTCTGGACTGGAGGAGATGGAAATGTAGCGCTTCCATCTAGTCACCCACAATTCTCTGAAGTGTGCCACCATTGTCATCGGTTGGGCCACTTCCAATGAGACTGCCACTTCTACTGTTGCCCCCTATGCCTTCAATTTGCGCCAGGCCACTCTCAGGCTGCCTGCCCACTCAAAAGGAGATCCCCTCCTGTTGCTCCTACCTCTCCCTCCACATCATCCTTGTCTCGTCGGACCCGATCCTCTCAGGTATCTTCCTTGTCCTCTGGTTGTGGCACCAGATCCGTGAACATCATGGAACCCATTCCGGTTCCTCCTCCATCTCATCCTCATGCACAACACACTTCTTGTCATCCTGTCCCTTGTCCTCCCTCTCCGCTGAGGTCCCCCTCACCTCCTGATTACAATGATGAATACAACTCTACTGCCTGGGCCAACATTACTGGATCTCCGGGGGGAGTATATTTAGATTTCTAAAGAGTAGTTCCAACGGGAGTTTGGAACATAACAGGGGGGTAATGTTATGATTTATTCTTTTCCTTTGTCTTGACTAGTCCTCACTGACTAGCTATGCTAGCCTCTTCTCGCCTTGAACTATTCTGCGCCACTTAGCCATGCCACCCACTAAGTCCCAAGCTCCTTATCTCCTTATCTCTGATCATGTGTACATCATTGTTCTTCATCATTCTATGACCTTCCATTCCACAGTCACTTATTCAGACTTCTCCCTGCAGAATTCCCTTTTTTGTCTTGGTCCGTGTGGGTTGGCATATCTATATAAACTCCTGTGATTGCACTGTAGTACTTCAGCTTTGATTTCCTAGGTGTACATCCTGTAACCTAGTAGGAGTCTAATCACATCCCTTTTGTCTTTGAAGTCCCACCTCCTTCTTGAAAGTCTTCACTGCACTTTGAGCAGTGTTCTTGATCTAGTCATCGTTGAGACTATTGACTCAATGCTTACTTGTATAAACAGAACTCCACCGTTCTCTCTGACTCGACTCATGATATTACTGCATGACATCATCTCTGACCTCGACTTGTGATATTACCACAACATCATCTCCTGTCCAGACTTGTGATACCACCATGACATCTATTCCAGCCTTGACCTATGATATCACCATAGCGTCACTCCTCAACCTTCGACCAACCTAGACTATGCTCGTCCTTACCCAGGCCAAGCATAACATTTCTCATCAGCTTGTTATCTTCTAGAACAAATCTTTCTTATCCTTTGACCTACCTAGGCTATGCTTATCCTTACCCATGCCAAGCATAACATGTACCTCTTGAATGAATCACTCAATTAGAGCTTTTTTGTTTGTGATTCCACACTTTTCTGATAGGAGTAGGAAGGTGGAGATAAAGGATTTAAAATTTCCTTTCTTTCCTTGTTTCAGCTGGGCAAGCTGAATTCTTGCTTTTGCTGCTGTGTCATATGGTGCAAAAGTTTATATGAACCTTTCTGTGATGATAGTGAATATTTTTTCTTCAGCAGGTATTGTTACTATCATGCTTGGCCTGGGTAAGGACAAGTATAGCATAGGTGGGTCGAAGAACAGAAGAGCTTGTGCTGGAAGGTAACAAGTGTTACACATGCCCTATTTTTCCCCTATTTTTTCTTATTTTTCCTAGTCCTCAACCGCTCATCTCGGGTCGATAACTATTTCACTACCAAAGTTCACTACACTTTTCCTAATCATTTTATCCTAATCAACCTCAGTCACATCTTCACGTCTTCATGACTTCACCATTTCATGTCTTCATGATATCACGGCTCCGCATGTTCACTCTTCACACCTTCACCATGTCACCTCTTCACATGTCACGCTATCTAACACATGTTCCACCTAGTCACACATATATTCGCCTCATGACCCCTATCGTCCACTCATGACTCACTGACCTGCATGTATTTCATTCATGCAGAGTCATGGAGTGTCTATCCTTCCATTCTGGAGCAGATAGAACTCATAATACCCATACCAGACTCTCAAGTATATAGCAATCTTGAAGTGTCTGC
>JBBPTC010000714.1:0-12380 GCA_038093955.1 Boletus albobrunnescens
TGCTCCTCTAACCTCCTATTGGCTGGCTAGTTCCTCAGCAGAATCTGCCTGATTTGGTTGGTTCTTCTCTGAGTCTACACTGAGCCATTAGAAGTAGGGGTAAGTAAAATGTAAATTGTAAGTGTAGTAAAGGGGGTAATAAAAAAATATTTGGTGGGCATGTAGTAAAGGGTATTAGGTATCTATAGCTAGTTTAGCTAAGAGTAGTCTTCACTGGTTCAGTTGCAATAAAAGATCTCGGGTTTTTGAGAGAACTAGGGGCTATTTGCAGACACTTTAAGATTGCTATATACTTGAGAGTCTGCTAAGGTATTATGAGTTCTATCTGCTCCAGAATAGAAGGATAGATACTCCATGACTCCACATGAATGAAATACATGCAGGTCAATGACTAGGACAGCAGGAGCATAGACAAATATCTGAGAGGATGACATGGTGGCCAAGAAGACAGGGGGGGTCTTCTTTGGCAGCAAGAGTAGTTCTGCCAGGAGGAGGCAGAGGGGTGTCTACAGTAATGGAGGATTCAGTAACTAGAGCAGTGTCAGAGGAGAAGAAAGAAGACTTATAAAGGTTGGACATAGAAGACATTGTTTTCAGTGATGGTTTTTGTTGTTGGTATGGGTTTGAGAGAAAGAGGGTGAGGAAGGAAAGGTGGAGGGGTGGAGCTTCTTATATTCATCGAGAGCAGACTTTGCTGAGATTCTGCTCTGGGATCCAGGAGTCTTCTTTGGCTGAATATCCTTTTCATTGGATCAGAAAAAAAGTGGGAAGATGGAGTTCTGTGGTGGTGTAATATCCACTCTATTTTGTATTCTTCTTTGCCATTAATCAACTCAGGAGGTGGCACAGGAATTCTTTCCATAAATGGCATTTTCACAATAGGGCAATAAGAGAGAAGCATGGAATATGGGGTGGATCTTCCATGTCTGTGGGAGTCGGAGTTGGTATGTGATGGGCAATAAGACTTTTGTAATGGTAAAGGATCCTTTTCACTTCAGGGCAAGTTTAGGGTGGACAACATGTTGTTTCAGATTGTGGGCTTCTAACCATACTTTATTGCCTTTCTTAAATGGAGAAAAGAGTTTTCAAGAACAAGAGGCCATGACTTGTCTAGCAAGTTTATGTGCAGCAAGGGCTTTGTTATAAGCAGTGGTAAGGGATTTCAGCTGTTCTTCAATGGTGGGAAGGTTGGTCAAGGCAATGACATTAGGGAGGGCATGAGGTTCATATTCCATCATCAGGAAGAACAGGGACTTGTCAGTAATGGAGTAAGGACAGTGATTATGAGCAAATTCTGCATAGGTGATGGATTCAGACCATG
This sequence comes from Boletus albobrunnescens, assembly GCA_038093955.1. Classification (NCBI taxonomy): domain Eukaryota; kingdom Fungi; phylum Basidiomycota; class Agaricomycetes; order Boletales; family Boletaceae; genus Boletus; species Boletus albobrunnescens. Next base: position 1,322 of record JBBPTC010000714.1, read on the forward strand.
TCATGGGGTTATTTCCACAGTAAATATGCAGATAGGTCTTGATTTCCTGATTGACCTGTTCAGTTTCACCATCGGTCTGAGGATGATAGGTGGTGGAGAGGGAGAGATCATATCCAAGGAGTCTCCCAAGCTCCTTGGCAAAAGCAGAGGTGAATTAAGGGCCTCTGTTGGAGATAATCTTGTTATAGAGACCAAAATATAAGTAGACTTTTAGGAAAAAGAGCAATGCTACTCCTTTGGCAGTGCAGGTTTTCTTTGTGGGGCAGAGAATCACCCCTTTAGTAAGCCCTTGGTTGACCATAACCAAGAGATAATCGAAGCCAGCAGAGGAAGAGAGATCCATGATAAGATCACACAAGATCTGCTGGAATGGGCAAGATATGGAGGATGAGATAGGGTGGAGTGGCAGAGAGGTGGGATGAGTGTTTGCTTTGTTCTGTTGGCAAATGGCACAACCAGAGATAAAGAATCAGACATTGGAGATGAGGCCAGGCCACCAGTAATCAGCAGAGACAAGCTGGTGGGTTTTCAAGAAGCTGGGATGGCCAGCAGAAGGGTGATCATGACAGCAGGAAACAATGAAATGGTGAAGACCCTTGATAAAAGAAATGTAGACATGATTTCAGTAAAGGAGGATGCCTTCATGTAGCTACCAATTAGAGAGATGAGAACAGAAGGGAGTGGGAAGGTGACCATTGATGGATTGTAGGATGGAAAGGTAGAGGTCATTCTTCTTCAATTCAGTTTCAATGACATCAGCAATGGTAGAGTTGATCATTTTGATGAAGAGAGAAGGAGAAGGATGGTTCCTTGGTTATTGTCATCAGATGAAGGAAGGAGGTCTGGGCAATGAGAAAGAGCATTGGAAGCAGTAAGATATTTGCCAGAAACATGAGTTATCTTGAGATCAAAATCTGCAAGATCAAGAAGCCAGTGTGCTTGATGACAATTCAAGTGCTGGACAGAATGGAAGTATGTGAGATTTTTATGGTTGGTGAAGACCTGGACTAGGAAAGCAGAGCCAAGAAGATAATGGTGCCATGTTTTAAGGGCATAGAGGATTGCAAGAAGTTCACAATCATAGATGTTATAATTTCTCTTTGCAGGGGAAAACAATTCAGAGAGATAAGAGCAGGGATGTCACTTGCTGTTGGCATCAGCTTGGAGAAGAATAGTTCCAAACACATGCTTGGAGGCATTGGTGGTGATGGCAAATGGCATGGAAAGTGGAGGACAGGTTGTGCAAGAAAGAGCACTTTGAGATGATCAAAAGTGTCTTGACAGGATGGAGTCCAGGTCCAGGCCTATGATTTCTTGGTGAGATCAATAAGAGGACATGCGACAGTAGAGTAATTAGGGATGAAGTGGTGGTAGAAGTTAGCAAAGTCAAGGAAGAAGTGCACATCCTTGACTTTTTCAAGAGTAGGCCACTTGGCAATGCCATTGAGTTTTACAGAGTCCATGGTGATCTCACCAGGATGGATGATCATACTAAGGTATTTGACTTTCTTGGTAGTGAAGTTGCACTTGGATAACTTCAAGTGCAGGTCAAGTTCTTGCATCCATTGAAGAACATGTTTCATATACTTTTTGTGGGTTGCCTGGTCTGGAGAAAAGATAAGAGGGTCATCCATATAAATAATAAGCCATCCTTCAGCAATCATGTCTCTAAATGAGTCATTCATGAAACGTCAAGCCAAAGAACATAACTGTTGGTTCAAAGAGGCTGCTGCACTGCATAATGTTACGCTTGGCCCGGGTAGGGACGAGCGTAGCCTAGGATAGGCGAAGGTCGGGGTCAGAAGTGACGTCGTACAGCAATGTTACAAGTCGGTCGAAGAGTGACATCATGCAGTAATGTCACGAGTCGGTCGAGGAGTGACGTTGCGCAGTAATGTCGCAAGTCGGTCAGGAAGTCAGAGAGTAAGCGTTGAGTCAATAGTCTCAACGATGACTAGATCAAGAACACTGTTCAAAGTACAGTGAAGACTTTCAAGGAGGAGGTGAGACTTCAAAAGGAAGAGGAGGAGTTTATTGGACTCGGACTAGGTTACAAGACGTACACCTAGGAGATCAAAGCTGAGGTATTACAGTGTAATCGTAGGGTTTATATAGATAACGCCAACGCGCACGGACCAGAATGGAAAAGGGAATTCCGCAGGGAGAAGTCTGAATAAGCGACTGCGGAATGGAAGGTCGTAGAATGACGAAGAACAACGTTGTACACGTGATCAGAGATAAGGAGATAAGAGACTTGGGACTTAGCGGGTGGCACGGCTAAGTGGTGCGGAATAGTCTGAGACGATGCAGAATAGTCCGAGATGAGTAAAGGTTAGCATAGCTAGTCGGTGAGGACTAGTCAAGTCAAGAGAAAAGAGTAAAGAAAAGAATGAATCGTAACACATAATAAAAGTGGCTTTCCATTGGTGTCCATCTTTAATTCAGACATTGTTGTAACCCCATCAAACATTGAACTTGATGAAAACTTTGGCATCTTTGAGTTTATCAACAAGGTTAGAAATCAAGGAAGGGGATAAGCATTATGGATGGTGTATTCATTCAAATAACAATAGTCTTGACAGGGGCAGAGACCACCATCTTTTTTCTTGAAAAAAAAAAAGGAAGATGTTTGAGGAGAGTTGGAAGGGCAGATCTTCCTGGAAGTAAGGTTTTCATCAATGAAAGCATTTATCACTTTCTTTTTTTCTGAAACAAGGGTAAATCTTTCCAATCTTTGGTTTAAAAGTTTTATCAAGATTAATCTCATGGTCATATGGTTGGGAAGGTGGGACATGATTAGGGGCTTCCTTTGAGAAAATGAAAGTGTACTCTTGGTATTTGAGAGGAAGGATAGTTTTCTTTTTGTCCTTATCAGCCGCTCTGGCTAGCTCCATGGTGGAGGTAAGTTTAGCAATGATGGGAAAGCCAAGAGGGGCAAAATGGAAACTGAATCATACAATCTGGTGACAGGTGTAAATGTTGTAAGCCCTTTGATTGTATTCATTTTTGGACTCATATCCAATATACTCTTCAAGGAAATCAGCAGCAGTGGCTCTAATCATAGTGTGTTGAGAAGGAGGGCAACATTGGTTAAGAAGGATTTTGTTGGAGTGGGCATTGGAAGCATATGACTGGTAGAGTCCTTTGGATTTGTCTATGGACTCATCGATGATGAGAGTGTTCATTTTCCAATTGACAGAGAGACTCTGAGAATGATGTTCTCAGTTCCACAGTCCATGACATAGAAGGTTACCTTTTGGGCTATTCCTTCAATGTTGAGGTAAAGGTCAGAGGTGAAGTACATCTGACCTTTCTTGTTGATTGTTTTATCGACATTTCGGATAGAGATTGGTTTTGGTAAATAAGTGGTTGGTAGACAATGTTTTTGTTACGATTTATTCTTTTCGATACTCTTTTCTCTTGACTTGACTAGTCCTCGTCAACTAGCTATGCTAATCCTTACTCGTCTCGGACTATTCTGCGCCACTTAGCCATGCCACCCGCTAAGTCCCGAGTCTCTTATCTCTTTATCTCTGATCACGTGTACAACATTGTTCTTCATCGTTCTACGACCTTCCATTCCGCAGTCCCTTATTTAGACTTCTCCCTGCAGAATTCCCTTTCGTGTCTTGGTCCGTGCACGTTGGCCATATCTATATAAACCCCACGAATACGCTGTAATACCTTAGCTTCGATCTCCTAGGTGTACATCCTGTAACCTAGTCCGAGTCTAATAAACTCTTTCCTTTTCCCTTCGAAGTCTCACCTCCTCCTTGAAAGTCTTCACTGCACTTTGAGCAGTGTTCTTGAACTAGTCGTTGTTGAGACTATTGACTCAACGCTTACTCTCTGACCTCTCGACCAACTCGTGACATTACTGCATGACGTCACTCCGACCTCAACTGGCTCGTGACATTACTGCACGACGCCATCTCTGACCGACTTATAACATCACCATACGACATCACTCCCGACCCCGACCTTCGTCTATCCTAGGCTACGTTCGTCCCTACCTAGGCCAAGCGTAACAGTTTTCAGATGAATCTGAAGTTGATGCAGAAGATATCAGCACCACTATCAACTAAGGTGTAGGTGTCAATGACTTTCATAACATGCAAAGGATCAATAACCTGTATTGGAATCTGGAGAGATTTTGATTTGGAAGATATAAGTACAGGAGCATATGTTAAAGATGGAGAGGAGGGTACTCGCATTGGTAGAGGCCTTTATTTTAAAAACCCTTTTCAAATTGAACATATCCTATTGTATCCTTGTTTTCTTCATTGCAATCCTTCAACTTTGGGAGGTCTTCATTGTTCTTTACTTTCTTTACCTATTTCTCTGTTTTCTTCAGCATAGAAGTGAACTTCGTAGTATAGTTTGAGGATGAATGTCCCTTTCATCAGTATTTAAAACAGTGCTTTTCAGCAATACAATATTATCTCTCTTTTGGGGTCAGCTTCTTTTGGAAGTGGATGGTATCAATGTCCATTGCATTGGGATTTTTTTCTTTAGGGGATATTAAAGAGAGGAGGTACTTTGAGGACAAGGAAGGAATAAAGATGTAGTTTCTGTACATGGCACAGACAAGGGCAGTATGATCTTCTCCCTGCTTTGAAATCCACTGAACTTTGAATCAGAACCCCAGAGAAGTATAATAGTAACTCATAGAATGCCAAATCCTGGCTCAATTTTATTCTTATGTACCTCATAACAAACAAGGATGTATACACCACCAACATGAAGCAAGTCACCTTCACCCTCTCATATATAAAAAAGGGCTCTGCCTATACTTGGACATCCACTTTCTATTGTGGTACAATTTCTATCAAATTCTTTGATACTCTTGATGCATTCAAGGACCAATTCCTCATATCCTTTAACCACACTATAACCAAGGTTGACTCAATCACCTGGTTGACCACTACTGTTACAATTTATTCTTTTTCCTTTGTCTTGACTAGTCCTTGCTGACTAGCTATGCTAATCTCTTCTCATCTTGGACTATCCTGCACCACTTAGCCATGCCACCCACTAAGTCCCAAGTTTCTTATCTTCTTATCTTGATCATGTGTACACCATTGTTCTTCATCATTCTACGACCTTCCATTCCACAGCCGCTTATTCAGACTTCTTACTATGGAATTCCCTTTCATGTCTTGGTCTGTGCGCGTTGGCATCTCTATATAAACTCTTGCAATCGCGCTGTAGTACCTTAGCTTTGATCTCCTAGGTATACACCCTGTAATCTAGTTGGAGTTTAATCACACATCTTTTGTCTTTGAAGTCTCACCTCCTCCTTGCAAGTCTTCACTGCACTTTGAGTAGTGTTCTTGATCCAGTCGTCATTGAGACTATTGACTCAACACTTACTCATATGAACGGAACTCCACCGTTCTCTTTTGCTCAACTTGTGACATTACTGCATGACGTCTATCCCAACCTCAACTTGTGATATTGCTGCAATGTCACCTCCTGTCCAGACTCGTGATACTACCACGATGTTTATCCCAGTCTCGACCTACAGTATCACTATAGTGTCACTCCTTGACCTTCAACCATCCTAGGCTATGCTTGTCCTTACCCAGGCCAAGCATAACAAAAGATTGAAGCTATTCAGAAGGCCTACCACCATGTAGTATGCCACCATTTCCTCCTCAAACAGACATGGTCGACCTAACCATCCCTTGACCCCCATTCCTGTCCTGTGGTATGCTCAATACCACAATTAAGAGCCTTCGCTCTCTTCTGAATCCTCAAACTCTTTGCCCACCTCTTCTGAAAGTGAAGACCTTCACCTCACCTCCCCAACAGACAAGGAAACTGTTGAAAGCAGGTTGTATCGCAGAGAACTACCTATTACTCATGGGGGTACACTGGTAGATATTATTGAGGTTGTAGGTTCCAGAGATGGGCTTGGTGAGGGTTCTTGTGATGCTGGTTGAGATGCCACAATGGTCAAAGTAGTGGAACAAGATGAATTAAAACTCAGATAGACTGAGTTTGAACCTATATAGTGTACAGGTATGGTGGGAACCATTTACTACATAAAGTAACCTACACTATGTACTACTTTTTGTAGTTGGTTGAGAGCTATACTAAGGTGCTCGTTCAACACTCCCTCTTGCTAAGCTGCCTGGTTAAGGCGCGTAAGCATCTAAGGTAAAGACACCTTAGGAAGTAATGGCATTGTCATAAAAAACTAGCCCAAGTTGCAATCGGAACTAATCAAGCTTGATATGGCCAAGGTTCTTTGTGAACATATCAGCAGAATTAATCATGCCTTCAACAAAGAATATTTCAATAAGGCCTTCTTTAACGAACTCCCGTACCCCATGCCATTTAATATCGACATGTTTGTTATGTTTTTCAGTAACAGAGTTCGAGGCCATGAAAATAGATTCTTGATTATCGCCGCAAATAGGTATTGGGCGAAGCTGATATCCAAGTTCTTCAAGTAATGATCATAGCCAAACCACCTGTTTGCTACAATCAGAGAGTGCAACGTATTCAGCTTCTGTAGAAGAATAGGCAATGCGACTTTGTTGATGTGATTGCCAGCTGAAGATGCAATTAGCTAGTTTAATAAACCAGCCAGTTTGAGAGTGACGGGTGTTGGGATCGGATGCCCAATCAGAATTGGTATATGCTATTAGGCCTGCCTGAGAAGCACCATCGAATACGAGGGAATAATAGAGTATCCCAAGTAGATATCGGCAAATATATAGTGCCTTATCAAGGTGTTCCTTCGAAGGACGGGCAGCATGCCGAGAGAGGGCAGTCACAGCATAGGCAACATCTGGGCAAGTGCCAAGTGTGATATATAATAAGGATCCGATCACCTGTTGGAAACGAGATTGCAATTCTGGGTCAACTGGGCCATTGTAATCCTGAGAATAGTATCCTTGGGGTAAAGATGTAGGGGCAACTCTGGCGTTCTGCATTTGAAAACGCTCTAGGACTTTTTCAAGATAGGCGCACTGATCAATCATGATCTTGCTGCCTTCCCAGCAAATTTGCATATGCAGGAACTCATTTGCAAGGCCTAAGTCTCTGCATTCCCATTTGCGCATGAAAGCGACCTTTACTTCATTTACAATGGCCTTGTTAGGGCCACAGAATAGGGCATCGTCTATATAGACGACAGCAACCACTATGTTGGTGCCTTTCTTCTGAAAGAGAAAGATTCCTACATCGGACTTCAGACATTCAAAGCTGAGTTCTTTCATTGACTCATTGAGAGTCTCCCACCAGGCTAATCCGGCTTGTTTAAGGCCGTAGAGGGCATGCAGTAAGCAGAGCACTTTGTGTTCTTGCCCTGGGATGGTGAATCCCTCTGGTTGGGTCATGTAGATCTCTTCTTTTAGTTTGCCATATAAGTAGGCGCTTCGAACATTGAGTGCTTCGATGTGCCAGTTCTCTAAGACTGCGAGTGCAAGCATAAGCCGCACGGTCTCAAACCTTACAACTGGGGAGAAGATGTGGTCGAAATCGACTTCCTTTACTTGAGAGAATTCTTTCGCAACTAATCGTGCGCGCTTTTGACCATCGGGTTTCTGATCAAATACCCATCGGTTAGATATAACCTTTCGTCCAATAGGACGGTCAACTAGTTCGAAGACTTTGTGCTCACGGAGAATATCGAGCTCGCGTCGACAAGCAGCTTTCCATTCCTCCTGTGCTGCAGCAGGTAGCGTCTTAATGTCCCTATATGTCTATTCGTGTAATGGCTTAGAGTCTGCAGTGTCTAGCCTGATGGCCTTCGTTATCAAAAATGCGGCCAAATCAACTCCCCCTTCATGACATAAGCGTAGAAGATCTGCATCACTGCCAGGAGTGGAGGCAGGAGCATCAGAGGGTGCAGATGGCTCAGCGTTGTCAGAATCAATGCCAGGCGCAGAAGGCTCAGGCAGACTGGAGGGTTGGGATGACGAACCAGGATCCCATGATGAACTTTCCCAATGCGGATGGCGTTCAATGTCAATGGGGTGGCATTTATCGCCATAAACATTGCCGGGCTGGGCAGGCACACGGCATTCCCGTTCAGATCGCCTAAGCGGAGGTGGTGGCACCACCGGAGGAGCACCAGGTCGCTGCTTAACAAGGAGTGGGAGGCTGGGCTGGTGGTGCTCACAGGGGAGAAGGAGTGCGAGGAGGGACTGGTGGAGGAGATGGACTCTGAGCAGTGGGTCAACTGGGTAGATAGTCATTGCCAGCAAAGGGCGGTGGTGTGATAGGACCATGCTCATCGGCGGCGGGCAGCACTGAAGGTGCGGCAGGGCACATGCGCGGAACAGCACAGCATAGGAATCGTGCTTCATCAAAAAGCGCATGTACAGAATAGAATAGAATATTGTTGGGGGAGCGCATGAACAAAAATTTCACGCTATTGGTTGGTGCAACCCCTAGGTACACCATTAGCTCAGACTTTGGGGCCATTTTATTAGTCCACACATCCTCTGGTATATGCACGTAGGCGGCGCATTCAAAAACGTGGAGGTGCGCTACATCTGGCTGTTGTTTGTGAATGAGCTCATATGGTGTGCACCAGTTATGATGGCGCAATGGTGTCCTATTGTAGATATGAGTCGCATGGGCAATGGCGAACTCCCACCAGCTTTCGGGAATGCAGGCTTCATGCCGCATAGCTTCAGCTTTATCCATAACAGTGCACATGAATCGTTCAGCTTGACCATTTTGTTGTGGAGTATGGGGAGCGCTTTGAAAAACACAAATCCCCTGTCCTTTGAGCAGGTCATCAAAGGCCTGTGATTTGTACTCTCCCCCTGTGTTGGAGTACCATCCTTGGACTTTGGCATTGAATTGCCTGGAGACTTTGGCAAGGAAGTATTTTGTAGCTACCAATGCAGCATTTTTAGTGCACAAAGGAACTGTCCAGGCCATTGCCGTATAGTCGTCAACAAAGGTGATGATGTACCAATATCGATGATATGATTCAGTGGGGAAAGACTTTAGGTCCAAATGAATGAGTTCAAATGCACGTGTAGCGCAGTGCTCAGAAGGAGGAAAACTCCTGTTTGGTAACTTGCCCATCGCACAGCCAGGGCAGATGGAGTCCATTGTAGGGATCTCAACATCAGGCATGTTTTTGACATGCTTATGGGCGTGACGAAGGACATCTTTAGATGGGTGTCCAAGTCGTCGATGTACTATGTCATATGGGCCAATGGTTCTGTGGTAAGCAGTAGCCCTTCCAAGGTAAACATGTTAGGGCCAATACGGTCTGGAACGAATGGGGCGAGTATAATGCCATCGCCATAAGTTACTACTAACGAAGTTACATCACCGTGAATTTTCGCTCCATAACGAAGGAGTTGGCCCAGGGAGACAAGTCGGACACCAGAGTGAGGGATATGCCCAACACTGTGGAGTTTGAGGACATGCATGTCGTGTTGCTCATCCCTCTAATTGACAAGTACACAACCTGTACCTATTACATAAATGACACTAGAGGCGGTTCACACAGGTATACGTGCAGAACCTTTCAACTCTGTGTATTCGACGAAGTCACTTCGTTCGGGGGTAAAGTGCATTGAAGCACCAGAGTCAAGGATCCACAACGTAACATTGTGATCACATCCACACTTTTTCTTACTTTCACGCAATTCGGAGCAGCAAGGACATAATGTATTAGAAGAAGTGGACATCTTGGTGGTGTCTACACTAGCTAACATTACATTACATCTGCATGTCCCTGCTCGAGCAGTAAATGACACATCAGAGGGGAGCCGCAGTGAGCGAATGCGTTTGGATGTGGATGGACGAATCACTTGCCTGATTTGTTTGTCAAAGTCCTCTTCGACATATTCTGCCTCAATCCTGGCGGTGGCGGCCACTTGGGCATCGATATCCGAACCAAAGATACTTACCGTATCCTCGTCCTTTTTCGGCTTATCGGGGGAGCCCATGTAAGTGCCATAAAATTCATCCAGGTCTGCAGAGTCCCAGCCATTGGCTGGAGGAGGCTCGATCGCGCGCTTGTGAGAGTGGCGAGAGTGCTTTCTTTTGGCCGGAGGAGGTGGGAGGTCTTCATCAGACATCTCCTCTATGGTTGCCATGAAGGTGGCAAAGTCCTATGGGTCTGGAAGACCAGATGTGAGCATTGCAAACCCGAAGGCTTCTGCATCAAACATCTGATGGGAAAGAGGAGGGGGACCCACCAAAGGAGGAGGAAGGGATGGCGGGGCGGATGTATACAAGGAAGGGCCGGCGAGCGGGATTATCGCGTCTAGCCCACGAATGTTCTCCATGGAAGGGGTGATCTCAAGCCTTTCGGCGAGAGAAAATGCCTGTTTGATGCGAGGATCAAACGGTGGGCCTTGTTCCCTTGGTAAAAGGAGGGCGCTCGGTGTGCCATTAAGCAGGGGTCGACGGCGGGCGAGGGAGCCAAGGCATCGAGGAAGTGAGTGGGAGTGACGATAGCCGCAGAGGCGATATGGGCATGGTCGTTAGACTTTGCCTTTTTTCCTCAACGTGTTTTCTTTTTCTTGTCAGAGGCGTTAGCCTCTCCTTTTTGTTGTTGCTGCTGCTGTGGCTGCTGCAACGTGGAGGGCTGCTGCTGCTGCTGAAAAGAGGGATCATTCCCCTTTCGTTTAACTGCGCTAATGTGATTCGCATGCACTGGTTGTTTTCCTCGGGCCTTTTCCAAGAGATGGTGTTGATCCCATAAAAGAACCGCGGCTGTATGGATCTCAGAGACAGAAGGATCCTTTGGTTTCCCATCGGTTCCCTTTGCCTGGACAATCATCTGGGTGACAATGTCCATTGTCGCAGGGAGCTTGCTCAAGAGCAGCATCGCCTGGATTTTGGCGGGGATGTCATAGCTGGCTTCCTTCAGCTGGGTGAAAAGCGTTTCGGCCTTGGAGAGGGCCGGCGCGGAATGCGCGTTGGTGGGGACCATAACATTTAAGAGCTCCTTGAAAAGCACATATGCCTGGGAGATCCTTGGCGTTGTGTAATCCCCTTCAAGGGCTACGACTAGTTCTTTCGCGATACCGTACACCGAGTATTTGGCAAGAAGGGCCTCATTGAGATGAGG
>JBBPTC010000717.1:0-12362 GCA_038093955.1 Boletus albobrunnescens
GGGACCCCACGACGGAAGTCTCCAAATGAGGACGATGATGAAGATGATCTTGACTTCCAGCCAGTGGTCATCGATTATTGTCGCGCGCAAAGTGAGGCGGAGTTTACTGGCAACGAGGAGTTGCAGCACCTAACGAAGAGGATACAACCTGATCCCGATCGACCCAAGGACTTGCCCACGCACAGTCTGTTCTGGAAACAGAGTGGTGAGTGATGTTTTGGTGCATTTGGGTCGTCTGAACTGCCTTTCCTTGATAGGTTTCAAGGACCCTTACTCGAGAGAAGAGCAGTCCAACTTTGCGAAATGGTATATTTCCGTTGGGTTCACTTTTGGTGATGTCCGATAGCTAACACACGCGACTGGTGCAGCTGTGCCTTCTTACTGTGTCCTGCCACTTTTCCATGCACCGTTGGATCCCAACACCGCACTCGCGGAAGCTGGCCACGTCTCGAATAACGGGCATCAATGCACCTGCAGAAATCTGGTCATAATGCAGCAAGCCTACCATGTGTGTGAGAGTTCATTTGCGCATGTTGCCCGACAAGTTGACTTGTTTGATTTTTTTTTTCTTCGTAGGATCTTCGTGGTTGACCAGTGGGTTCCATTTTGACCTCATCTCGAGTATATTCCATGACGTCTCACCCCCAGTTCTAGTTCGATGAACTCGACCGACCAAAGGCCGCTTCCCAATACACCGGCGACTGCTCGAATCAGTGCTAGAGACTCTTTCTCTTTCTCTTTTTTTTTTTTTTTCGCGAATCACCCGAAGAGCGGTGTCATTCCATGCCAGTGTCGTTTGGACCAGATGCGTCTTCGATGTACCTGCGTCGCATGTCCGAGATTGCGCGGGACGCGCAGAACAATGCACCGAGAAATCCACTCGCGCAAGGGGTGTGCTTTGTCACCGTGACTAGGGTTTTATCCTGAACGGCCGTTGTGGCTAGGTCCAACTGGCGCAGACCTTCCTGGGTACTGCAGAGAGTTCGTTGCAAAGGCCGAGAGGAGCGTTGATGCATTGAGAAGGATGTTACCGATGATGGGTCGTGTGCGTTTGGTGTATGAACGAAGCTCCAAGCTTCCGTGTGGATGGCACGTGCATTAAATAAATAAATAAATAAATCCCAAAAGGTGTCTTCGACCCCAAGTCCCACGATCAAACACGACTCCGATGCGCCGCCCCATTCTTTCCGACCGCTTCGTCCGCCCCATCCGAATCCACCACCGCCGGCGCCGCTTCGGGCAAGACGTCTGCAAACACGATCGACGACACGACCGGTGGCGAAAACACCCCAAACCCAGTGTCGATGCCGTGCCACCGGTTCTGAACCTGACGGTCATACAGTTCCCGTATGCTGATGATGAACCGGGGCATGATGGCGCACGACAACGAGTAACCGACGCCGTCCAGGAAGAGCATCAAGTCCACGATCGGTAGTTGGATCAGATTGACGATGTTGAAGAGCAGGTTCCTGGTGAGATTTTTTTTTTTTTGAGACGAAGACGGGTAGGAACGACGGGATGTGTCCACGTACACGACGAAATAAACGGTGCCTTCTCTCACGAGCAGCTGCATGGGCCGGTTGATCTGCCAGCGCTTCGTGAATCTATACATCTCGACCGACTCTCTGGCGGTTGGAATGACGGCGAGGATCAAAAGTGCAACCCCGAAAACGAATCGGGGAATTGCTCGGTATGTCACCGAAGGTGCTACCGTCCTGGGCGAGTAGCTGCAATAACTGAAATCGAGAACTTGGACGATGTCCACTGGAGGAAAACGTGTCAAGGTAAGAGTGCGTGGACACTTGCAACCAAACCCCCGAAACATACCTGAGAGGTTCTTGGGGCTGTAGTAGGCAGCTTCCCAGATAACAGAGATGATCATTTGCGGCACATAAATGAGCAAGAGGATAACAAAGATCGTCTTGGATCGATTCCACAGTGCATAAACACGCAGGATCATTACTACTGTGATACGAGTCAACGGAAGGGAAGGTGAGGAACATGGGGACTCACTATCCGAAGCGGCGAGGAATAACACGTATGCCCAGTCACCCACTACAAACAGTGCAATACCTTCAAGGTAGCGTGAGGATCCCGTCATGCTGTCACATGATGCACTTACATCTATCAACAGTTAGTGTGATATCGCTTGTAGAGATAAAGGACGTACGTCTATCAGAGCATCGTCAGCAACAATGGACAAATGTAAAGTAGGAAAACTGACTTTGATAGGGCCAGGTACAAAGCCGCTACCGACTGCGAATGGCTTTGATCAGTCTCATCCACCATGACACGTCGCACATACTGAGTGAAAGTATGCTTGAGCACAGACTTAGAGTTCAATTCAGTGTCACGTCAGCGATAGACTTACATAGCCCAACAAAGACCGCCGTAACGAATCTACCAGGGAAATCAGCTCGCAACAGCATGTTCCATGAGACGATATGTACGATGACGAAGAGCGTAGAGACCCATGTCCAGGGTCTGCACTGTAACACGGTCAGGACTTCGGGGGGGTCGACAGGTGATCGTCTCCTTACCCAAACATAATCTATCTTTATGACCGTGAGCATCAAATGGGTTGGAGGGGCAGGAAGCGAATCAAAAATAGTACCTCTCTCGAAAATGTGAGGACTTGAGTGCCGGAAACAGAGTTACGATGGACTTCAAAACGCCAGATAGGACAGTTACGCATAAATGGTCACTCACTGTAATCATACCCGACGGCACTGATTATCACGACTGTGGCGTCCATTAGAACCATCTTTTGACAAGAGCTGTGAGCGTACCAGGTCCGCAGCCATACAACTGGATACCTTCCAAGGCAGATACCAAGTACGAGGACATGAGCAACGCCCGAATAAAGTGGAACCAGGGGGGTGGGGGTTGGCCGCGGGTACTTATATCTACTGTGACTCGGACTTGACTGATCCAGAACGGCACCGTTACGTGTGCGACCCGCGTGCAAGAAGATCGAAACTTCCATTTTGCACCAAACCGGGGACGGGGAAGCCTTGAAAGGTTAGACCCGCTGCGGTGAACGCCGCATGTTAATACTGATCCTCCACGTTGGCACTCTTTATACCCGCACTCTCCGCCAGGCTCCATTACATATGTCTAGCAGCCAGCGGTTGGAGGGCTCCAGCGAACAGCATTCAACGCATAGAACCTGATTTCCGCGTGTTCTCGGTGGAACGCAGCGTCCTTGGTACGTAGGCTAGAAGGTGCGATCACGTATGCGCAGACAGACTCGAAGGTCGATATCAGTAGCCATGTCCGTCCAATGTGCCTGGCTTCAGCCATTCGCCGACGGCTCTCTAGATGCGTCACGTCACCGAGCTCGCTCGTTTCCGACGGGGATCTACGACCAAGTAACTTCAACTCCTGCCCATCGGCACTTCACGTGCCACAACTCGGAGCACGGCGCGATCGATCGCCAGCCACTGCCAGTGTCAGCACAGTCGAATCCCACCAAGACCCCGCGAATGGAGTGCGGGGGGGGGGGGGACTGTAGACGAGAATGAAAAGGCATCTTCGGGCACGGAATCGTCGACCTATCGTCGATGTCCATTTCGGCAAATGCTTTCTTGGTCCACGTCTCGGACGGGGCGCGAACAGTCAAAGAAGACGTAGCCTGTGCCAGCCGTATTCAGTGGCGCTATCAAACGCAAAGGGCCTCCGGGAGACCCGTCATGAAACAGCAGGCGGGAGCGTGACGGCACGAGCCACACCACCCGCACGGGCTGCATGAGCGGTTCGACCCCCGACACACAGACTAGGATGAGGGGGCTAGGAAAGAGAGGATTTGCAGACGTTCAGAGTAGCGCAACAGCGTCCGTTTGTGGGCCATACTACGTTTTAAAAAAACATTTAAGCAGTCAGGCTGGAGCACGATGCAGTAGGCATATTTGAGGGTGAAAAGATCACCACTGCTGCAACCGCAGAGGGTACGTACGGTCACGGATGCACGTATCGGTCAAGTACTGGCTGTCATCGTTGGCTAGAAAGTGGCTGATGAAAATGTGTTCTTGCGAAAAAGTCAAGGCACAATGGCAACACATCACGTGAACTTGCTAAGATGAGACGGTCGTCAAAAGATGTACTACTACTAGTACAATAATAAAGTATTCGAAACCAAAGGATCGCCTCCGACTGATCCATAAATGCAGAGAACCCCCAGTCGAGCAAGCTTGGACGCATTTCCACTACATACGTATCGGGATTAGATGATACAACTTTGCACCATGCAAGCAAATAGAAGGAAGCGGAGAGATATTGGTCACGACGATTACAGTAATTAGCCGTGACAACCCACAACCGGTAGCAGAAATGAAACGCCTAGATAGACTCCCGATGCGATGGGGAGAAGAACAGGGATGTACACGTTGCCATGTTTGACAACAAGGGGTCACAAACAGCGCTCGTCGTAGGATCGAGCGATTGGGCTCGCGATATGAACGCTGCGACTGCCATCAGCATCACATACAGCCCTACTCACCACGCCACATCCCACCCCACCCCGATTCTTTGGTCCGTGAACCCCGAGTTGATGTATTCCTTGATAACTCTCGAAAGGGGCGGTCTATACTGAAAAATCAGAGTCGAACGCGTGTCCAGATTGCAATAGCCGTAGTCCAGGCCTACCCGAGTGGTCAGTCCGGAAAACATGCAACGAGGATGCCTCCTTCGAGAGGTCTATCGTATCGTCCGTGGTCTACAGGACGAATCGTCAAGAGCGTACCCACCAAAACGTGACGACCGGCAGGTCGGGATAACCAGGGCTCGGTGAGATACATAGCGCCGGCATATCATATAAAACACCGCGAGTGCGTTCATATCTCATTCCAGGCACCTCATACACCACCCCATCACCGTAACCGTAAAGCGTACAGACAAGAGATGTCGTCGCCCCCGCCCCTCTCCCCCCTCCCTCTTCCCGAAAGCGCACGTCGCGAGGCGGGGCAGTGCCAGGGAGCATCAACGATGATGCGATCACGTCTCCTCGATGTGTCGTACAGGTTCCGGTTCCTGACTCCCCCCCCCCCCCACCCCCCCGAGCTTATAATACACCATACACCATACATATACATTGTCATTGTTCCGCTTTCGAGTTGGACGGCCACTGGGATCAAATCAGATCTTGATTAGCATATAAAGGATCGATCGTGGATCGCCGGAGGGGCGTTGGCGTTGCAGTTGCGGTTGGGCTCGAAGTTCCACGTGAGACCGAGTCTGAGACGTCCGTGGGGGGGGAGGGGGGGGGAGGGAAACATTGAAACTGTTTGCTTGGCGCGTTCGTCGGTAGTCGGCCCCCCGGAAGATGTGATCGAGTGTTTACTACACGTTGATGCCACCGTTCGTAGCCGCTTTTTGTTCGCCGTCTCAGCCTGCTCTTGTACTAGTCCGGGCATGAGGCACTTTTGAAAGCGCCGCTATGAAGTCGACGGTGAGTAGTAGTAGATACTAGTAGAACTGCCACTACCCGGTGTTCAAAGAAGTAGGGCTTACGTAAGGAACAAAGTACACTGCCCAACAGGAACGAGCCCCTGGTTCAATCAATGAATATATACATTCAAGAAAACAAACGCTCGTGCGTCGCATGCCGCAAATCGTGCATCCAAGGTAGAGGGGGTAACGGGAACGAAGCAAGTGGGTATAGCTGCGACGCACAATGAGTCCTATTTGACTCGAGATGGGAGAGAGTCGCAGTGAGACGAAACGAAAAACAAAGCGCAAGTATGAGCGCGCAAGAAGGGGTCCAACTAACAAATAAAAATGGTTACTCGTCACCCAAACGTCGGCGTCCGCAGTCCAGACGGCTGCGGAACGAACAGCCTCGGTCCCATCCCCATCCCCATCCCCATTCCCAACCCCCCACCCACGTCCTGCCCCGGCGACATGAACTGCGGCTGCGAATTCGCTAGCATGTATACTGGTCGTGGAAGCTGTGCATCTGGAGGTCCTCCCGGCTGAGGCAACCCAGACGGGTACACAAACAACGGCTGCGCAACATATGCAGGCGCCAAAACCTGTGCCTGGCTCCCGTGACTGTCCGTCGATGGAGATCCTTCGTGGGACGGTGAGCGAGATCCCGATCCGCCACCCCCTCCCGCCTGTACAGGCTGCGCAAACAGTAGGTTGGCGCTCGACCCCAGTATAAATGGAGCCGGCATGACAGGCTGAGCACTTCCTGTCGCAGATAGAGGAAGCGGTTGAGGGGGAAGCAACCCCGTCGTCGAAGGCCCCGCAAACAGATCGAGTTGTTTCGCGCGCGACGTATACCACGACCCCTTGTTCTTGGATATCGGTCGACTGTACCGTCGTTTCGTCGCCTCGCCGGGTACGTAGATGCTCGAGACACCCGAGGAGGCGATCCACGGAAGACCGTTGAGGTCTCGGATGAATTTACCCGCCCGTGCAATTTGGGAGCCAACAGACTCAGCGGGCAGTGGACGAATGGGCGAGTCCATTTTCATAAAGTCAGCAGAGGGCCGGGGTTCAGCGAGGATGGGCGAAGACACTCGGATGGAAGCGTCGGCGAGGATGGGCGTGGACATGGCGTTGGGGACGTCACCCTCCCGCTCAAAAGGGGGGCGACTGGAGGTGGAGGTGTCGTCCGAGCGCGAATGGGCACGTGGGGGATGTAACGAAGGATGGAACTGTTCAAACGAATGCTCACGGACTGCAGAGAGCAACAGCCGTTCTCGTCGTCCGTCGCCAATACTGGCATCGCTGTCCGCGGGGTTACCGTGTCGTGGATGCGGCGATACCGACGAAGCACGCGGAGGGGTCTCGAGCCGCTCTACGGTCGGGATGTCATCCGAGTTGGAAGTGGGGATGCCTGGCATGGGTGGACCGATATAACGTGGAAACGTCGTTCGACCCGTCTCGATCGTACTCGCAGCCGTCCCGCCTTGTCTCTCCGGTTTCCAATGATCCCTGAGCCGACTCTTGGACATGACCTTGGGAAGCCGTCGTAAACCGCTGACGAAACCCCCCACGAAATTCTTCTTCTCGCTCTTTCCATTCGTAGCGGCCGGCATCACCTCACTAAGTCCGTAAACGTGCCCTTGATATTGGCACTCGTCGCGATCGTCGACGCTGACAGTCATGTACTCTGCATCCAGTTCGGATTCGGTGATCGTTGGTGCGGACTTGCGAAGGACGGGCGTAGGGGTACGTGCCTGTTGGAATCCGGGAGGTGGTACATATCGTGGAGTCTGTGGGGTGTGCGTATGCGTCGAGGGGAGTTGGGATTGAGAGGTAGATATCCAAGTGACGTCTCGTACACGGGATGGGGCTTGACCGCTGTGACGGGAATAACGATCCCTAGGGACCGGCTCTGCGAGGAAGTCACGTCCGCCACTATGTGGGCGGGTAAGGCTTGTGTCAATGCGGATGGAACCTATTTCGGGATAGTCCATGAAGGTGAATGGTCGACGTGACGGGTGTAGGACGTATGTATGTGTGCGGTCGACAAAGATGTGGTGAAAGTTGGAGGACGACGGAGCAGGCGCAAGCGGTATGGAACAGGCAATGACCGCTGGCTACATGGAAATGGAGCAGACACGAGGCGACACTGGAAAGGGGCCCATTTACGGTGGCCGCGTGCTGGATGCCACGCGACAGAACACGCGTGGTGGAATGGTCTCGAGAGAGAGAGAGCCGTAGAAGCCTGGCAGGCGTTAGAATACCCGGTGAGCAGGTGAAAGACAGCTGGTAATTGAACAAAGCCGGTCTTGGACCCGCGGTACTATCGGGTGCTGAGGCGGGGTGAGCGAGTATTAATTGATGGGGGGTCAAAGGACTTGTACAGGGGCGTCGACCGCTACATTGCCTCGATGCTCGTGTCTGTCCAGTTGCTGATGGGCTCATTGAGAGAGGCAAAAAACAACAACAATGTTCATGATGGACTCACTGGTTTTCTTACGTTGAGCTGTACGTTCAAAGGCGTTTGAAACAAACTGTCAATGGACTCGGCTACGACTAGGACCAGGACCGGACAAGACTCCCACCTACTCTCACCGTCTTGGTACAGCTCCAAGGTCCTACCAATCGCATTCGACCTTGACCTGACGCGTCCTTGGACGACAGAACGAGGTTCAGTCAGCAACGGTCTTCTATCACTTTCCGCGACCTTCCTCGACGCTCATCTCAACATCTCGGTTACGCCTCCACATCTGTGCTTGGTCATGCCTCGCTGATCCAAGCAGTCGTCCTTGCACCGGAAATCTCGCAATTCCGTGCTCAGACCCACAACCTTGTCGGGTACTTCATATCGGATCTTCGTTATCCTTTCTCGTCTACCACTAGCTATGCATGCTCACTCAAGCAAGCAACGTCAGAACCGGACGAACCAACACAAACCTCCTCGGAACTCATTGCTTTCGTTGGCATGTCAGTCAGGCTCACCGTATATAATGGACCCTCGCTGCGGTGGGCCAGACATCACCTCTATCGAACAAGTTATTGGACTTGTCGACCATGAACCCAAACACCAGCGACAATTCTACGTCCGGTCGTACCACCTCGCCAACTTTGCACTTGCAGCGAGGCAAAGCCTGCCTTTCGTGTCGGTGCGTGTCGGGATTCTCTCTTTCCTTTCTTACCCACCGACGCCGTACACCCATTCTTCAGTCGCAGGAAGATGGTGAGTGTTCTCTCCTTTGGCAGGCATCTCTATCTATAACCGCTCGTATGACAGAAATGTGACGGTGCCAGACCAGTCTGTACCCCCTGTCTCCGGGGCGAACGCGTAGAGGACTGTGAATACACCGACGGTCAACGTCGTCCGCGGATGTTGACACTGGAAGAGGATGTCGCACGACTCAGGGCACGGTTGCAGGAGCTGGAGAACCCGGAGGAAGCGTTAGCTTCGGTCGAGCTGTACGCTCCATACGCGATCGCCGGTCCTAGTACGACGAGATCGTCGTCTATGCAAGCACAAGTACATGCACCAACATACCAGTCCCACCCGCTCCCAAGAGGTCCGTATATCGTTGCCGCCTTCCGTTGGAGTTGTTTATTGACGCCTGTCGTAGCTGATTCGGTACGGGTAAATTCCGAGGCCGGCGTGCACGTCATACGCGCGTGAGCGCTTCTTTCTCCCATCCTATTATTGCACTCCTCAGCTCAAAATAGGTTATCTGTCATTGCCCCTTACGCGGCCGAAATTGGCCTTTTCCTCAACCTTGATCGTCTTCGCGTCCAAGGCACACACGTTCTGCCTGCCTTGCAACACGCACTCACGCTCTGGTCCGTTCACATCGCATCCACATCGCAAGCCGACAGCCCACAAGCTCCCGAACAAACCGAAGCCCTGACTTCTACCCTGCTTTCCCAAGCCCAAGCTCAGCTCGCCTCAGCCCTGAACACCGTTGATGCCGAACCCGACCCTGCCATCTTTCTTCATGTCATTCAGACTGGGGTGTTGTTGGCATACTATATGCAACGCATCGGACAGGTGGTCGGAGCGAGGTATTATGCGAGTGGGCCGTGGGCACTGGGGACGATGTTGAAGCTGCATCAGAGTCCTTATTTGTCCGTCGAAGGGGAGAGCCACTCTTCGGGGACAAGGGGACGGCGGGAGTTGACGAATAGTAACGCGATCCCGTGTCCGCTTACCTTTGCAGGGTGTGCAACATTGGCGCCAGCGCTGGATGGGATTGAAGCCGAGGAGAGGGTACGGGCGTTCTGGACGGTGTATGCCCTCGACCGGTGGTTCAGTGCACTAGGCCAAGGGTGCTCTCAGTTACTCTCCCTGGACGAGAATGCGATGACAGTACCGTGGCCTGGTGTTGGTGTTGTGGACGAGGTCAGCCCCCCTTACCCATTCTTGACTTGTACTCTGACACGCGATTTTACCTTAGGCAAGGAACGTGGTCCGGCATCTTCTTGGCGACCCGAACCACGACTTTATGCAAGATGGCCCATCCGCGATGCACGCCAAGGCATCAGTATTGCTCGGCGAGGCAGTGGCGGTGGCTGCGTCGTTTGCAGGCGGTACGCCATTCTTATGTCTCTTATCCTGTCTTCTAATCAAGTACATACCTCTTTTCCAGATCATGCGATCAGTCAATCACCTGCGTTTCGCACGCGTTTCGGCAAGTTGGATACGCTCCTTCGACGATGTTTGAATGCGGCGATGACGGTGGCAACCGCGCCACAGTCGCAGACCCAGACCCAGACCCAGACCCAGATGCAGGCGCAAGCACTCGTGACGGTCCATCTCATCGCGCTGGCACACGTCACCCTTCATCGACCTTTTATTTCGACACCGTACAGACCGTCTCAAAGACGGTGTGCCGAGGCGGCGTTTGGTGTCGTTCATGTGCTAGATCGGATGGGTGAGGTGGGAATCGGGGTGGGGAGTAAGAGTCCACTGTATGCGGTGCGTCTTGTTCCTTTGCCTTGCCGCGAATACTGATCGACGCTTGTGGTAGGTTGTTTGGACGTCATTATGTCTCGCGTTGCACGACGAGGTGCTTAGTCTCCGTGCACGCCCAGATCCGTCGCGTCGTAGCGAGGAGCGTGAGATGGTGAGGGCGATCCGGAAATTGGTGGGCTTGTTGAGCACGGTGTCGCAACATTCTCCGGGCAGGTGTAAGTCCCCCCCCCCCAATCTGCATGATCAGGGATCTGTTCTCACATATCCTTTTGAAATCAGTTTTCGCCATCAAGATCGAGGCGGTGTTACCCATCCTCGAATCCATCACGGGCTGAGTCTGTATATATATTTATATATGATCGTTTTTAGAGCTTTTACAACACACGTAGAGTAGTTCCAGTCTCGAGACCGATATCTGTGCATTACATAGAGTACATCAACGCGCGCGTTCCGTTTCCTAGCACCTACGCTCTATTCAGACACAGGCGCCCGAGTTGTCCAAGATGGCAAAGGGCGACGTCGGCTGGGATGCTACAGTAGACACCGAACACCCGCAACGTCAGCACGCGCGTCTCACTCGACGGGCAAAGAAAGACGTACACGGCGGAGAGAAACTAGACTTGCGGAGCCCCTGGAGATGGGCCTTGGCACCCTCGGCGCCCGTCTTGACGGAGATCGCGCTCGCGGACGGCACGAACGCCGACGCGTTCAAGTTGAGCCCGGGCCCTTTGCTGCCCCCGCTGCCCCCGCCCGAGCCAGCCGACGCCGCCGCGCCGTTCGCGGGCGTCCCTACCAGAGCAACGCTAGCGCTAGCGTGTGCCTGTGCCTGTGCGTGTGCGAGTGCGAGTGCAGGCCCGTGCGTATGCCCGTGTCCGTGTCCGTGCGTGTGCGAGTGCGAGTGCGACGAGAGCGCGGTCGACGGACGCTCGGCCAGGTCGTCCTCGACGTGCAGCGTGTGCACGTACGGCGCGAGCTCCTTCCACGAGTCCTCGTCCACGAGCACAGGCGCCGGGTCGATCGTGCCGTCTTCGCGGTAAAAGAGCGCGGTGGCGATGCGGATGGGGTCGGGGAGGGCGAGGGACGTCTTGATCAGCGTGATCACGGTCTGATGGAGGGCGGGGGGGGGGGGGGCACCGGGATGCGCGTCGGGAGCGGAGTGTCCGCGTGAGCGAGAGTGAGAGTGAGAGTGACAGCGATAGCGGTGGCGTCAGTCGAGGCGCTGGCGGAAGAGAGAGAGCGATGACGGGGACGTACGCGGAGAGGGACGCGGGCGAGGTGTTCTCTGCCGAACGCCTTGGTGGTGGGTGACGGTGCAGAGGTGTATTTAACGAGGACGGGCGAGGCGCGTGGGAGGGCAGATATGAGACGAAGTGCTTCGAGACATTGCCCGAGACCTGAGGCGAGCTCGTTGTCGGACGTGGCGAGCTGGGAGAGCAGACGTTGCTGTGGGCGGGTCATGTGAAGGGGAAGCGAGCGATTGCGGCGACATGGCGGCCCTCGAGGCAGATTTCATTAGAGCTAAGCTTGTCTCGAATTCCCAACGCACTGGCTTCTTTGGATGCCCAAGTATGTATCGTTCATTCTTTCTTTAGGTCCAAGTCTAGTTCATCACTCATCCAGTGTCCTCATTGTTGGCGCGATGGATGGAACGGTCATTCATGCCAACGCCGGTAGAAGATAAATACTAACCTCACCTATGTCTTCTGGGAGACAATACACAACACACTCGAGTCCTCGCTGTTCTCTTTGCGACGATCATGTCCTCCGACCTACAGTCCGCTTTGGATTCCATCTACCTCAACAATTGCACGTCCCGTATGTGCGCTCATAGCTCCGTTAACGACGAATCTGATAAACAAGTATAGTCACTATTGTCACAGCCATCGTATATGACTATAGTGAGTGATCCATTTGCAGACATTCATCCTCACTGCAATATCAAACTCGCAGTTCTCCCCTTCTCGGGAGAGGTTAT
>JBBPTC010000718.1:0-12356 GCA_038093955.1 Boletus albobrunnescens
GCGATCCCAGGAAGCCTTGAGAAGTGACCTCGTGTCTGCTTGAGTCTTCCTTAGAGTCAGAAGTGTCCTCGTGACTGCTGACTAAAGAAACCACTCGGAATTACCAAAACTACGCTTCCGCGTTACAGACAGAGGAGGAACCAGGACAGGTTTACAGATCTGGTGCCACAGCCAGAAGATGAGGAAGATACCTGAAATGATCGGATATGACAAGACGAGGAGGATGTGGCAGAAGAGGTCGGAGTGGTAGGGGTAGACCTTCTTTTCAGAGGGCAAGCGGCCTGAGAATGACCCGGTGCAAAGTGGAGGTAGAGAGAGCAGCAATAAAAATGGCAGTCATATTGAAAATGATCTAGCCGGTGGTAATGGTGACATGCTTTGGCAAAGCAAGGATGGGTGGATGGGAGTGCTACACTTCCATCTCCTCTGGTCCAATAATGGTCAACGCATTCCACATAAGCGAGTTTGGTGGGTTCTAGGGCAGACAAGGATGCAGACAGGGTCAAAGGAACAGTAGGAACATGAGGGGAGGAGAGAGAGATGAATGGAGGATGCTCTTGTTCATTGAGCTCTCGGAGGTAGCAGTTGAGATCTTTGAGGAAGTTGACAAAATCCATCTGATGTGAGAGCATGTTAATCGAATTATTTAGTTGCTGGACAACATCTCTGATAGTGTTTTTCATGAAGTCGAATTGTGGGTCAGAGGAATAATGATTGGCTAGGAGTTCTAGCTGGCTAACTTGGTGGGCTGCCAAGTAGACAGCAAGAATGGGGGATCCCATGTTGAGATGGGTGTTGATAGGAACTGCAAGGCGCGAGTCCCTAAAGTATGAGTAAAGGCGGTAGATCTGATTATCGTCTGGGAAATCATTGACCAGACAGTGGGCAAAGAGTGGCACATCCACAGAAACAACAGGGATGGCAGGAGCACGAACGAATATCTGAGGGGGCGATGTAGTGGCCAGGGCAGTAGGGGGGAGGTCTTCTTTGGCAGTAAGAGTAGTTCCACTAGGAGGCAGAGGGGTGTATATGGTAACAGAGGATTCAGTAATAGTAATAGAAGATTCAGTAGAAAGAAAAGATGATTCATAGAGATTCGACATGGATGACATTGTTTTGTTTCAGCAGTAGTTTTTGTTTCTGTTGGTGGTTTGAGAGGAAGGGGATGAGAAAGGAAAAGCAGAGGAGTGAAGTTTTTTATATTCTTTGAAAGCAGACTCTGCGTTTTTGAGATTCCACTCAGGAATCCATGAGTCTTCTTCGGCTGAATATCCTTTCCATCAGATCAGGTAATAACGGGAGGATGGAATTCCATGGTGGCGTAATATTCATTTGATTTCATATTCTTCACCATCAACCAGGTCAGGAGGTGGCGCAGGGAAGTTCTTCCCATGGATGGTGTTTTTGCAATAGGGCGATAAGAGGGAAGCATGAAAGATGGGGTGAATTTTCCATATTTGTGGGAGTCAGAGTTGGTATGTGATAGGCAATAAGACCTTAGTAATGGTAAAGGGTCATTCTCGCTTTGGGGCTAATTTTGGGTGGACGACATGGTATTTCAGGTTGCAGGCTTTGAGCCACACCTTATTGCCTTTCTGGAAAGAGGAGAACAGTTTTCGAGAACAAGAGGCCATGACTTGCCTAGCAAGTTCATGTGTGGCAAGTGCTTTGTTTTGAGCAGCAGTGAGGGATTTTATCCATTCTTCAATGGTGGGGAGGTTGGACGAGGCAATAACATCAGGAAGGGCACAGGGTTCATATCACATCATCAAGAAGAATTGGGATTTGCTAGTGACAGAGTGAGGGCGGTAATTGTGGGTGAATTCTGCGTGGGTAATGGATTTGGACCATGCGGTAGGATTGTTTTGTAGTAGATGCGTAGATAGGTCTCGATTTTCTGATTTACCCATTCAGTTTCACTGTCAGTCTGAGGATGAAAAGCCGTAGAGAGATTCTCCCAAGTTCTTTTGTGAAGGCAGAGGCGAATTGAGGACCTCTGTCTGAAATGATTTTATCATAAAGGCTGAAGCACGAGTAGACTTTCATGAAGAAAAGTGAGGCTACTCCTTCAGAGCTGCAAGTTTTCTTTGTTGGATACAGAATTACCCCTTTAGTAAGCTCTTGGTCGACCATGACCAAGAGAGAATTGAAGCCAGCAGAGGGAGGAAGATCAGTGATGAGATCACAGGAAATCTGCTGGAATGGACAAGAGGCGGTCAAGGAAATAGGGAGAAGAGGGGGTGAAGTCAGATGGGTGTTCATCTTGTTTTGCTGGCAGATGGCACAGCCAGAGACAAAGGAATGGACATTAGAGGCAAGACCAGGCCACCAATAGTTGGCAGCAACAAGTTGGCATGTTTTCAAGAAACTGGGATAGCCGGCAGAAGGGTGATTGTGGCAGTGTGAGACAATGGAGCAACAGAGGCCCTTGGTGGAAGGGATGTAGATGTGGTTCTGATAAAGAAAGATGTCATCATGAAGTTGCCAGTTGGAAAGGCGGGAACAGAAAGGAGCGGAAAGACCCTTGTCAAGAGACTGGAGAATGAAGAGGTAGAGGTTGTCCTTCTTGGATTCGTCCTCAATGATGCTCATGATTGTAGAGTTGATCGTCTTGACAAAGAGAGAGGGGGAAAGAAGAATGGTTCCTTGATTATCATCGTTAGAGAAAGGAAGGAGATCTGGACGACGAGAAAAAGTGTTGGGAGCAGCAAGGTCTTTGCCAGGAATGTGAGTGATGTTGAGATTGAAATCTGCAAGGTCAAGAAGCCAGCAAGCCTGACAATGGTTCAGGTGCTGGGCAGAATGGAAATATGTCAGATTTTTATAGTCAGTAAAGACCTGGACAGGAAAAGCAGAGCCAAAAAGGTAGTGGCACCATGCTTTGAGGGCTCGAAGGATCACAAGGAGTTTGCGATCATAGATGTCATAGTTTTTCTTTGCAGGGGAAAACGATTCAGAGAGATAAGAGCAAAGGTGCCACTCGCCATTGGCATTGGTTTAAAGGAGGACAGCCCCAGAGGCATACTTTGAGGCATCTGTGGTAATGGCGAATGGTGCAGAGACATCAGGAAAACAGAGGACTGGTTGTGCAAGGAAGAGAGCTTTGAGACAGTCAAAAGCACTTTGGCAGGAGGGAGTCCAGGCCCAAGCCTGGGATTTCTTTGTGAGATCAATAAGGGGGCGTGCAACAGTAGAGTAGTTTGGGATGAAGTGGCAATAGAAATTGACAAAGCCAAGAAAAGATCGTACATCCTTGACTTTTTCTAGCATGGGCCACTTGGCAATACTATTGAGTTTCACAGGGTCCATGGCAATCTTACCAGAATGAATGATTATACCAAGGTATTCGACTTCCTTGGTAGCGAAATTGCACTTTGAGAGTTTCAAGTGCAGGTCTAGTTCTTGCATTCTTTGAAGAACACATTTTGTACACTCTTCGTGGGTTGCCTGGTCAGGGGAAAAGATAAGGAGATCATTCATGTAGATGACAAGCCATCCTTCAGCGATCATGTCTCAGAACGAATCATTCATGAATCGTTGGAAAGTGGCGGGAGAATTTGTGAGACTGAAGAACATGACTATAGGTTCGAAGAGGCCGCGATGCATAATAAAAGTGGCTTTCCATTGGTGTTCATCTTTGATGTGAACATTGTTATAACCCCATTGGACGTTGAATTTGGTGAAGACTTTTGCATCTTTGAGTTTGTTGACAAGGTCGGAGATCAGAGGAAGAGGGTAAGCATCACGGACAGTGTGTTCATT
This sequence comes from Boletus albobrunnescens, assembly GCA_038093955.1. Lineage (NCBI taxonomy): Eukaryota > Fungi > Basidiomycota > Agaricomycetes > Boletales > Boletaceae > Boletus > Boletus albobrunnescens. Next base: position 3,763 of record JBBPTC010000718.1, read on the forward strand.
GAGATAGCAGTAATCTTGGCAAGTGTGAAGACTGCCATCTTTCTTCTTGACAAAAAAGAAAGGGGATGCTTGGAGAGAGTTGGAAGGATGGATCTCTTCAGATGTGAGGTTTTCATCGATGAAGGCATCTGTCGCCTTCTTTTCTTCAGGAGCAAGGGGATAGATTTTCCTGATCTTTGGCTCAAACAATTCATCGAGGTTGATCTCATGATTGTAAGGTCAGAAAGGTGGGACATGGTCAGTAGCTTCCTTCAAGAAGACGGAAGTGTATGCTTGGTATTCAGGAGGAAGAATGGTTTCCTTCTTGTTCTTGTCAGCTTCTCTAGCTAGCTCCATGGCAGAGGTTATTTTAGCGATGGAGGATGATTTGGCAGTGACAAGAAAGTCTAAAGGAGAGAAATAGAAATCAAATCGTATGATCCAGTTGCAGATATATATGTCATGGGCCCTTTGAACGTATTCGTTCTCAGACTCATGTCTTTTTGAGATGATCAGCACTGGCAGCTCTGATCATGGTGTGTCAAGGGGGGGGGCGATGTTGGTTTAAAAAAGTGTTGTTGGATAGGGCATTGGAGGCATAGGATTAATAGAGTCCCTTGGATTCATTTGTGGATTTGTTAATCATGAGGGTATTTGAGATCCAGTCAACGGAGGGGTTGGCTTTCTTTAGCCAGGAGAGTCTAAGGATAATGTTCTCGGTTCCACAGTCCATGACATAGAAGATCACCTTTTGGGCTATTCTTTCAATGTTAAGGTAAAGGTCTTTCTTGTTTATTGTTTGGTTGATGTTTCAAATGGAAATCGGTTTTGGTAAATGAGTGGTGGGTAGACAGTGTTTTTGGATGAATCCAAAGTCAATGCAGGAAATGTCAGTGCCACTATTAACTAGGGCACAGGTGTCGACAACTTTCATAATGTGTGAGGGGTCAATTACTTGTATTGGAATCTGAAGAGATTTTGTTTTCATGAATACAAGTACAGAAGCACATGTAAGAGAGGAGGAGGGTACTTGCATCGATAGAGGCCTCCATTCTAAAAACCCTTTTTGAATTGGACATGTCCTACTGTGTCCTTTTGTCGTCACAGTTCTCCAACTTGGAGAGATCTTCTTTGTCTCTCTTCGCCTTCTGGACTTTCTCCTCAGTCTTCTTCAGCCAGGGAGATTTCAGGAATTGGGCTTTACAGTCCCAGGAGGAATGTCCCTTTTGGCGACATCTGAAACATCGCCCCTCTTTGGCAAATCATATTTGTTCTTCTTCAGTTAACTTTTTCTTTGGCATAGGGAGATGGACGGCATTAATGTTCATCACATTAGGGTCTTTTTCTTTAGTAGAGGTGTGGGAGAAGAAGCAAGGGGTCAAAGAGGGGTTTTTGTGCATGGCTTGGATGAGGTCGGATTGATCAGCACCTTGTTTGAAGACCAAGGCCTTCTTGTACCAATTGGTGACTTCTGTTGGTATGGTTTCCATGGCCAAGATTTGTCTCATGAGGGTTTCAGGGAGGACAAGTTGCCGCTAACTGCGACCTGGTTCTTAAATTCAGTAATGTACTCAGAGAGTACTTTGTGATCTTTAATCCTAGTAGTTGCCAGCCATGTAATCGCGTCAGTTTTGGTGCTGGCATGGTCAAAGGCTTCTAGGAATTTGGATTGAAAATCCGTCATGGTTCCAAACGAGTTGTTGTCTAAGGTGGCTGCCCGAAAAGTAGATGCCCAAGTATAGACAGTACCTTTCTTCATGTAGGAGAGTGCGAAGGTGACTCTCTTTACATTAGTGTTGTAAACATCCTCGTTGGTCAGGAGATAGGTGTGTACAGCATTTAGCCAGGATTTGGCATTTTTTGGATTTCCATCATACTCCTCGGGAGAGCTGATGTGAAGTTTGGCATGTTTGATTGACGACATGGTGATGGGTGGAGCAAGAGGGGTCAGAGTAGGTGGTCTAGTAATTGGATATGGGAGCACTATAGCAAGGGAGGTCTGCCTCGAAATCAAGGGTGGAGACGGTGGGATTGGTGGTCTGGATAAGATTAGCGACACTGAGAGGTCATGCGCTAGAGTCTGGACAATTTCCTCATCTGTAGGAGAGGCAAGGTGTAGGTCTTCGCTTTCAGACGAGGTGGGCGAAGAGTTCAAGAGTTCAGGAGAGAGCAAAGGCTCTTCATTGTAGTATCAAGCATATCATAGAATAGAGATAGAGGTCAAGGGATGGTTGGGTTGACCATGTCTGTTCGAGGAAGAAATGGTGGCATACTATACAATGGTAGGTCTTCTGGAGAGCCTTGATCTTTTGTTACGCTTGACCTGGGTAAGGACAAGCATAGCCTAGGATAGTCAAAGGTCAAGGAGTGATGCTACGGTGATATCATAGGTCGTACTGGAATAGACGTTGTGGTAGTATCATGAGTCTGGACAGGAGACGATGCTGCAGTAATATCACAGGTCGAGGTCTAGAATGACATTGTGCAGTAATGTCACAAGTCAAGCAAGAGAGAATGGTGGAGTGCTGTTCATACGAGAAAGCGTTGAGTCAATAGTCTCAATGACAACTAGATCAAGAACACTGCTCAAAGTGCAGTGAAGACTTGTAATGAGGAGATGAGACTTTGAAAGGAAAAGAGGTGTTATTAAACTCGGACTAGGTTATAGGATATACATCTAGGAGATCGAAGCTAAGATACTACGGTACGATCGCAGGGGTTTATATAGATATGTCAATGTGCACGGACCAAGACAAGAAAGAGAATTCTGCAGGGAGAAGTCTGAATAAGCGACTGTGGAATGGAAGGTCATAGAACAATGTAGAACAATGTTATACACGTGATCAAAGATAAGAAGATAAGAGACTCAGGACTTAGTGGGTAGCATGGCTAAGTGGCACAGAATAGTCCGAGACAAGATGAGGTTAGCATAGCTAGTCAGTGAGGACTAGTCAAGATGAAAGAAAAGAATAAATTGTAACATCTACCAATATCTAACCCATGGTGCTTGCATGGCTGACTTCTTCCTTGCTTTTTTTTACACATGGATGACTTATGAATTCCCCTATAGATGTCTCAGATATGTCACACCCCTTTCATGCATCTTCCCCTGGTCCACTATCTTAGATGAAGCTATCACCAGATATAACTCCTATTATATGCCTCCCCCTTAGCAGCACGCTGATGGCTGGATTGACAATGCTGGTAATCCTTTTGTGCACTTGTGGTACAATAACATGTATACCGATGAACCCACTTGGCCCTTGGATCTCACACATTGGAATAATATTTATCATGACAATAGCAAAGTATTCACTGAGTATGGTACTGATGAAGTATGGGAATCAGCAGATGAAGCCCCTGAGGACTCTCACCTCCCATATGAAGATGATGATCTTCCTGATCTTGACAATGTGCCTGATGATGCTGTTCCTACATATATCAATTGAGATTATGTAGATGATTCATGAACTTAGCACCCTGATTATGTCAAGGACCCCTCTCCAATGCTCAACCACACCTAGGATTAATCAGGATGTTTGATCTTAGTTGGAGGGTAGTTTTACACATCCTCTATTTTTCCCCTAGTTTTCCCTAGTTTTTCTAGTCCTCAATTGCTCATCTCAGGTTGATAACTATTCCACTACCAAAGTTCACTACACTTTTCCTAGTCATCTTATCCTAATCAACCTCAGTCACATCTTCATATCTTCATGACTTCCCTATTTCACATCTTTACAATATATCACACCTTTACATGTTCACTCTTCACATCTTTACCATGTCATTTCTTCACATGTCACACTATCTCACACATGTTTCACCTATTCATAGATATGTTTGCCTCATGACCCCTATTGTCCACTCATGTCTTGCCACACCTGATCCACATGCACACAGCCTAGACACATGTCATATCCAGTCATTCCAACTTATACCTCTGTATAGTAAATAGAGATAAGCATAGCATGGTCTGTGTGCATGTAGCTACAGTATATAAAGCCCAATAAATCACCAGGAGATGGCAGTCTTGTCCTCCTGGAGTTTTCCCAACAACAGCTAGTTCTAGGCTCACATCTAGTACTCTTTCCAACCAAACATAGCTCTTAAGTGAGTTGGTTGTTTTACAAGTAACTAAATGAGAGACAATATATTCAATATGGACTATAGCGAGAAGGGCGCCCAAGTGCAGAGTGAGGTCTTAGAGTGGTAAGGCTATGAGAAGATCTACTAGAAGGTTCTCTAGACCAGTGAGGGTTGTGACTACTAGAAGAAGTGAGAGCATGAGATCTCTCTCTATGTGGAGAGTTCTCCTGTAGGTAGTTGTTTGCCTCAAGTATAAACTTTCAGGCCTGGTCAATCTCTCTTGGACTGGACCTGGGGCCTGCTGTATCTCAAGCTGAATTCCCTCTCGAATAAGCTCACTGGCAGAGCATCACAGTGGATTGTGACTATGTAAACTGCAATGGCCACTACTTTGAGGTTGTTCCCTAGCTTGACTTGATCGGGTGACTAGAGTTCTATATATGGGTTGCCAATCTACTAGCTCCTCTAGTTCTGGCTTGCTATAGATGGGAGTGGATGGACAATAATAGAGGGAGTACTCTTCTGGGAAATCTAATCTAATTCATATGAGAATTGCAGATAGGGCAGATAGATGGGGAAGAAAGTACTTGGCTGATAGTAATCTAGATCTTCTACATCTAGATTGATGGAGATGGTGGAGTTAGGGTGGACAATTTGTTCCACTTTGTCTAGCAATGCCGTGTAATTGAAAAATTCCAGATTAGAGGCCAAATTCTATAACTATCAATAGAGACTTATCAGTCCCATCCTGTATAACCAAGTAACTGATTGCTACAGTACCTATAGGTCTTTTTGTTCAAGCTTGATAGTGGCAATATCTGGAATAAGGTCAAATGCAGTGGGGTAAGAGGAAGGAAAGGCCAGCTGGGGGATATTGGTAGATCTGGTGACAGCAGCATTAAAGATATCGGTGATGTAGTAGTAAGGCACTAGATCTCGGTTAGTAGCCTTAATGGATGTGTTACTGATGGGAGCCTACTGGTATCAATCAAGATCACAATGTGGGGTGGGAATAGAAGTGGTATCTGCTTGAGTAGCTAATCCAAGCAGTTAGTATAGTCTTTTCCTAATGAAAAGACCAACTCACTTAAGAGCTAGTTGTTTGGTTGGAAAGAGTACTAGATGTGAGCCTAGAACTAGCTGTTGTTGGGAAAACTCCAGAAGGACAAGACTGCCATCTCCTGGTAATTTATTGGACTTTATATACTATAGCTACATGTGCATAGACCATGCTATGCTTATCTCTACTTACTATATAGTGGTATGAGCTGGAATGATTGGATATGACATATATTTAGGCTGTGTGCATGTGGATCAGGTGTGGCAAGACATGAGTGGATGATAGGGATCATAAGGTAAACATATGTATGACTAGGCAAAACATATGTGAGATAGTGTGACATATGAAGAGGTGACATGGTAAAGGTGTAAAGAGTGAACATGTGAAGTCATGATATTGTGAAGACATAAAATGGTGAAGTCGTGAAGATGTGAAGATGTGACTGAGGTTGATTAGGATAAATTGATTAGGAAAAGTGTAGTAAACTTTGATAGTGAAATAGGTATCAACCTGAGATAAGCAATTGAGGGCTAGGAAAAATAGGGAAAAAATAGGGCATATGTAACACTACCCCCCGACTAAGATCAAATATTCTGGTTGATCCTAGGTGTGGTTGAGCATTGGAGAGGGGTCCTCAACATCATCAGACACCTTATCTAGATCAGAAAGATCATCATCATCATATGGGAGGCAAGAGTCCTCAGGGGCTTCATCAGCTGGTCCCCATACTTCATCAGTACCATATTCAGTGAAAACTTCACTATTGTCATAATAAATATTATTCTAATGTATGAGATTCTGTGGCCAGGCAGGATCATTGGTATGCATGTTATTGCACCACCAGTGCACAAAAGGATTGCCAGCATTGTCAACCCAGCCATCAGCATGCTGCCAAGGGGAAGGCATATAATAGGGGTTATATCTGGTGATAGCTTCATTGAAGATAGTGGACTAGGGTAAGGTGCATGACATATTTGAGGCGTTCATAGGGGAATTCATAAATCATCCATGTGTAAAAGAAAGCAAGGAAGAAGTTGGCCATGCAAGTACCATAAGTTAGATATTGGTAAATGGCATAAGCCATAAAAAAGATGTTGTTAGCAAGAGCAGTAAGGGTAGTGATATTGTTCAACTGGGCCATTGAGTATGTTCTGTGTGAGGGCTCAAGGGGATGAGAGAAGGGGGTGAAGCATTCCAGGCTTTATATCTTTCTCTTATCTTGGTGGTGTTACCATGAGATAAACTCAAGTCAAAACATCAGTCAGAGTATGAGTCAATATCTAGACAATTTAAAGGGAGTCTATTCTTTGGGACTTCAGCTATTGGTTGACCACATCATTTGAATAGGTCAAAGAAATCAAGGATTGTCATGTGGAGCCGGTGAGGTACATTCAGGTGCAATCTGTAAAAGTCAGCAATTGACTCTTGTGAATGAGTCAGATGGGATTCCGGTTTCCAAGTTTGTTCTTCATTGGAATATTCCTGCCAATGAACAAGAAATTCTAATTTATTGGCTTTTCATTGTACATCCACTATATAACCAACTAGTTATTCAATTTCTCTATCTTTAGTGACTAGCACTGGACCTGGTTTGTCAATAGGTTGGCCTGGAAGATGTTCCTTATAGAGTTTTACTCTAGATATATTCACTACTAGGTGAATTCATATGGATTTCAATAAACGAAGCTTGATGGTGTTGTTGCCAATCAATTTCATAATCATGTAAGATCCTAGCCATCATTCTGACAGCTTGCGAGAAGCACATGTCAATTTCAAATTTTCCATGGACAGCCAAACCTTATCACCAATGACATAACTGGGTACTATAGACCTATGTTTATTGGCTTGTTCTTTCATATGATGTTGAGCCTTTTCTAGATTAGCCTGGATTTGGTTTATAGTGTCCTAAACATCTTTTGCAAATTTTTCTGCAGCAGGGGCTTTGGTGGAGCATTGCTCAAAACCTAGGCAAGGCTAATAAGTATGAGTTATTTCAAATAGAGATTTCCGAGTAGATTGTTGTTGCTTCGAGTTATATGAGAATTGTACTAGGGGCAACCAATCAACCCATTTGTCTTGTTTTTTACAAGTGAATAAGCAAAGATATTGTTGGAGATCTCTATTCATTCGTTCAGTTTGCCCATTGGTTTGAGAATGGAAGGCAGTGGATAATTTAGGTTGGATTCCTAATCTATGGCATAGGTCTTTCATTACCTCAGAGGTAAATTGTGGGCCTCAATCAGAAATAATGGTAGATGGAAGCCCATGATGTTTCCATACATGATCTAGATAGAGATAAACCATATCAAATGCAGATATTGCTTTTACACAGGGGATGAATTCGATTTCTTTAGAGAATCAATCGATGACTACTAAGATTGAATTGAATCCTTTTGATAGGGGTAGATCTGTGATGAAATCAACAGATATATCCTTCCATGGTTTGTCTGAAATCAGTAACAGTTGTAGCTTTCTAGCAGAAGCAATATTTTGTCCTTTGAATCTGGCACATTGATCACATTTTGAGACATAATCTTTAACCAGTGTTGCCATTCCTACCCAACAATAACTGCATGAAATGAGTTCTAACGTCTTCTCTGTACTGGGGTATTCAGCTATAGGGATATTGTGATGTAATCAGATGATCTCCATTCAGAGATCATCAGCATTAGATATGAAGATCTTGTCATTTTTGTCTGCTAGCAAATCTTGCTGCTTCATACAGACTTTGTTATCAATACATAACTTTGTTATTTTTTTTTTCTTTTAGTCTCCAAGTAGTATTTTTGATTTTTTCTTTGATGGTATTGGAATCTATTTCTACAATAACTGTGTTTCTGATGTTTTCTGGTGATATGACTAATACACCTTTATTATCATCAACCATGCCTGCAGTATGGTCTTCTTGTCAGGATAGGACATCAGCTTTTCCCATTTGAGCTCCGACTTTATAGACCCATTTAAAGTTAAACCTAGATAAGTATTGAGCCCATCAGGCTTGTCTACGATTTAAATCTTGCCTTTTCATGACCCATTGAAGATTGACATGATCATTCCAAATTTCAAATTCAAATCAGGTGCCTTCTAGATAGTAACTCTATTATTTGAGACTTCTAATAACACTAAGCATTTCTTTATCGGCTATAAGATAATTTCGTTCTTTCAGACTCATAGAGTGCAATGAGTAGGCAACTGGATGCCATTTGCCATCTAATTCTATTGACAGCACAACTACTATGGCAAAGTCAGAGATATCAGTTTCCAAGCAAAATTGTTTATCTATATCAGGAAATGCTAGAATAGGGGTGGAAGTGAAGCGATGTTTGAGAGTATTGAACACTATTTGTTGAGCCTCAGCCCATATAAAAAGAGTTCTCTTTCTTTGTAAAATCATTGAGAGAACAAGCAACCTGTGCATAGCCTTCTATGAATTGACAATAGAAATTAGCAAGTCCTAGGAAACTTCAAA
>JBBPTC010000720.1:0-12338 GCA_038093955.1 Boletus albobrunnescens
GTCATACCCAGTCATTCCAACTCATACCTCTGTATAGTAAGTAGAGATAAGCATAGCTCGGTCTGTGCACATGTAGCTACAGTATATAAAGCCCAATAAATCACCAGGAGATGGCAGTCTTGTTCTTCTGGAGTTTTCCCGACAACAGCTAGTGCTTGGCTCATATTTAGTACTCTTTCCAACCCAAACAATGATCGTTTCACCGGACTCGTCGAGTGGAGGAATGAAGTTTATAGTCATGCTGGACTCCTGCAAGGATGCAGTTTATAGTCATGCCAGACTCCTGCAAGGATGTAGTTTATAGTCATGCCAGACTTGCTGTAGAAGATGATATCATTGATCTTCTCCTGTTGTCATTGTTGGTTCTGGTCAGTTCCAGGTTGAAGTTGTTGATGAGGAGTTCCCAATTCCTCTGCTTCATACGTAAAGCAGAACAATGTGACAATCACTGTAATCACATGAACAGTAGACATTATCAATTCATCTTACATACCAGCCTTTAGCACTCTGACAATATGCCCCCTTGTGCACTATGGGAAGAACAATGTTATCCTTATGTATGGCAGACAACCATATGCACAGCATTGTGTCTGCTTATAGTGTGGGCCTGGTGCTAGTCCAGTTGTTGTATGCCAACAGTAGCAGATTTCCTTTATAGTCCAGATATGAGACTTTGTCGTCTGTGGTAGTTGTTGTAATTCCAAGGCCTTCGTTATCTTGGTATTCTGTTGAATTGGTGATCCAAGTCCTTTGTTATCTTGGTATCAATATCTTGTGATTGGTTGGGCAAGTCCTTCATTAGCTTGCTCAAGTTGGTGGGTTTGGTTTATTAGTTCATGAGATGTTCCTTCTGTTGTTATATTTCCTATTCCCTGGGTCTCTTCCCAGTGGTCAGTTAGTTTGTTAGTTCCTTGGTCCTATGTTACCCAAGTGTTGGTTTCTTTGTTGGTATTGGTGATGTCTCCCCTATCTTTGGTGTGGTCTCCTAAGGGTGTTCCTATATCCGAGGGCTTCTTCCTCATGATTTGTTGAATCCTATTCCTAAGGGCTTCTCCTCATGGTGCTTGATGATTTTTTTCCTATACTTGAGGGCTTCTCCTCATAGTTATTGATGTTCCTATACCCTAGGTCTTGCAATGCCCTAGTGGTTTATTCTTTATACTAGGACTTCTCCTAGTGTAGTTATCCTATATCATGGTCTACCTATTCTTCATGTAATGATGTTGAGTGTTGGATGTTGCCAATCTGGTTCTACGTTATCCAGTGGCATGTATGTTCCTAGTTGTGGAAGTCTTCTTCGTCATGTCTCAGTCCCATTGATTTCTTTCATATGATATGGTGATATCATGGATGGATATTGCCTGCTACATGATAGTAGGGAAAAGGGGAGAAGCTTGATCTTTTGTAATGGTGGTGGTTACAAATGACATAGATGTTGTAACCCAGCTTAGTCAGCAGGAGTCTCCAAAGGCAAGGGTGACTGGAGTGGTAGGGAACTGAACTTGGAGAGGTTCCCCCTATATTGGTGATAGGTGATGACTAAGCAGATGATGTCAAGATGAGCTGTATGGCAATGGCAATGAGATGTTATTGCAATAGTTGCCTACCCTAGGCAAACATGAGGTCACCTCCTAGGGCTAGGGCTTAGGTCAAGGTATTACAATTTCGCTGGTATTGCGTAGATCAAGCTTAGGGCTTGATCAACTACAGTGGCTAGACTATATACTAAGTGAGGCATGGCTATGCACCTCAGTAAGGAAGTGCTGGTCCATGCGGCACCAGCCTTCGTAAGGAAAGAGGAATAAGCAGATATCCATCGGGGTTCTGCATGTATAGCCTCCATGGATATGTAAAATCCATGGAGCAGAAAGGAACTCATTGGAGTTCTGTCATACGTCATATATCCTGTTTGGGATATCCAGAGAGCTGTGAGGCTGTGGTTCCTAATCCATGGATGGATAGCTGCAAGGCTATGACTCCATCAGGTACCCATGAGGCAGTGTCTCCTATTCAGGAAGACGGGGAGCTGTGAGGCTATGCTGTAATGGGGTTCCATAGTATTGGCGTATTCCCAGGACGATAGGTTGTTGGTCATTAGAGCCTATTGAGGAATATGGGGGAATAGGGTTGGTCCAGTGGCTCGAGGGCAGGGCCTGGCGTATGCATGAAGAAGACGAGCGATATGAACAAGGGTCCACTATCGCGAGTGAGCGGATGAGCTAACGAGCTCAGGTCGTTGGATATGCTAGTGTATTGGCGACACTAGTAGTGCTGTGGGTTATCATACAACTTGTTATATAAGGGCAGCGGGATGTAGAGTTATGTGGACATTCCATTACATGAGATATTTGGTTCAAGCTCTGCAGAGCAAGGTTGGATGTTAGACTGCAAGTCTGATGACAACTGTAACAAAGGGTAAGCCTTGGGACTTATCAGATTCATTTTCACCATTCCACTACACTTCCAAATGGGTTTCCACTTGGAACCACCCTTGGGACCCCATTTCTCTGTTTTAATGTCATTCTGGTCATTCTGACCTTTTCAAGCATTTTGGAATGCTTCTGCTTCTGCCCTTCCAAGTTTCCCATGCTCTCAGAACATCCAGAATGACTTATTTCTTTCTTCCCTCTTCTTGATACAGATGTCTTCTCTCCACATGGGTTTCTCTCACAACCAGATGTCTTGTCCTCTACCCAGATATGGTATGGCTGTGTACAGAGTCCCATGACTCCTTTTAGATGATACCAGTGCTGACTCCATTTAGTATAATGGAGTTCTACCCCTTCTGAGCAGCATAGTGGAATGTGGAATATCTATGGGATTCCGATTCCTTTTGTAGATATGGAGCTCTACCTTCATGTTACCTTTCTTGACACACAGCCACACCCCTATACCAGTATATATACCAGATACCCATGTACTATAGCCTTAAGCTAGTTCTATGCAATCAAGTGTAGTTTCTATGTGATCTCCAGAAGACCTTGAGAAGTGACTTCGTGTCTGCTCAAGTTCCTCTCAAGTCGGAAGTGTCCAAGTGACTGCTGACTTCTTGGAACTCTTAGAACCACCAGAACCATTGGAATCACCAGAACTAAGCTTCTGCATTACACCAGGTGGGCTTTGATAGATGTGTGTATGAGTAGACACTTGAATGGGTAGTGTTGATGATATTCATAGGGAATAGAAAAATCTAAAGTTGAGATCATATGGTACCAATGATTGATGACACTTGTTTTATTGGTACAATAATGGCTACATGCTCTCAAAAACTCTTTCTGACTGATATATAACAATGTGAATATAGTATGGTACAAATAGTTCATAGGCTGAGTAGATAATGGAAATGGATGCCTGGAATAGGCGAAAAATGGAAGCAGATCATGTATGGACTCCTACATACACTGTTACAACTTATTCTTTTCCCTCTTGAACACTTCACTATTGCTTACTGTTACTTAACCTTCAATGATATTGCTCATCCTCTTCACAATATCACTAATACTTGTTTCCCTTTTACACTTACTAGCTTTCTTTATAACTAGTAAGCCTTTCTTGAACTGTTCATTTCGATTACAATACTCTTACCTTGTACTCGTATCTAATCTCTCTTCTCGATACTTCCTTAATTCCCGCAGTGCCATATTATAGTACACATGTACCATGGCTTCTTCCTTCCTAGGTGTACATCCTGTAACCTAGTTGGAGTCTCATCTCCTCGTTACAAGTCTTCACCGCACTTTAAGCAGTGTTCTTGATCTAGTCATCATTGAGACTATTGACTCAATGCTTTCTCATATGAATGGCATTCCACTGTTCTCTCTTGCTTGACTTGTGATATTACCACAACGTCGTTCCCTGTCCAGACTCATGATACTATCATGACATCTATTCCAGTCCCGACCTACGATATCACCATAGCATCACTCCTTGTCCTTTGACCATCCTAGGCTATGCTCGTCCTTACCCAGGCCAAGCATAACAAAAGATCAAAGCTATCCAGAATGCCTACCACCATGTAGTATGCCACCATTTCTTCCTCAAACAGACATGGTTGACCTGACCATTCTTTGACACCCATCCCTGTCCCATGGTATGTCCAATACTGCAATCAAGAGCCTTCACTCTCTCCTGAATCCTTGAACTCTTCGCCCACCTCTTCTGAAAGCAAAGACCTTCACCTCACCTCTTCTATAGACAAGGAAACTGTCCAGACCTTAGTGCACAACCTCTCGGCATCACTAACCTTATCTAGACCACCAACCCAGCCATCTCCACCTTCTATTTCGAGGTAGACCTCTCTTGCTACAGCACTCCCATATCCAATTACCAGACCACATACTTCTACTCCACCTCTGTCATCATGTCATCCACCAAGCACACCAAACTTTGTATCGGTTCCCCTAAAGAGTATGATGGAAACCCAAAGAATGCCAGATCCTGGCTCAATGCTGTACAAACTTATCTCCTGACCAATGAGGATGTTTACAACACCAACACAAAGAGAGTTGCTTTTGCACTCTCCTACATGAAGAAAAGTGCCACCTATACCTGGACATCTATCTTCTGGGTGAATGCCTTAGACAACAACTCGTTTGGAACCATGACGGACTTCAAGTCCAAATTCCTAGAAGCTTTCGACCATGCCAGTACCAAAACTGACACAATCACCTAGCTGGCCACCACTAGAATCAAAGATTGTAAAGTACTCTCCGAGTACATCACTGAATTTAAAAATCAGGTTGTGGTTAGCAGCATCACTGAGGAACTCATCCTCATAAACTACTTCTCTGCTGGCATCCCAGAACTGCTTATGAGACAGATCTTGGCTATGGAGATCATACCAACAAAAGTTACTGATTGGTACAAAAAAGCCTTGGTCTTCAAACAAGGTGCCGACCAATCCGACCTCATCTGCACCATACATAGAAATCTGTCTTCAACCCCCCACTTCTTCTCTACCACCCATGCTAAAGAGAAGGACCCAAATGCCATGGAAGTTGATGCCATCCACCTTCCAAAGCCTAAACTGCTGTTCCAGACACATAGTCTACTGGTAGGGTGCACTGAGTGCAACCAACAGGGAAAAATGCCAGTACAACTCTGGGATAAAACCATCCAACTCTTGGCCCTCAAAAGCCTTGAGACAGGATATCCCTTGTGTGTAACCTGTCAGTCATGGATTGGTAACCCGGACTCTGACCAGTCACTACACATTGGTTAGTCTCTCCTGCCAGGGTACCTCTTCCTAGCAAGATTGCTGGCTTGGCTTCCAGTATAAAAGGCAAGACCTGGTGGGCCCGACAGCCAAGAGGCTTAGGGTAACAGAAAGCCTAGCCATGAGACAGGTGAGCCGTGGTCAATCAGTAAGACCCACAAGGGATTTGCCGGTTGGGCCTGAGAGGACAGATGCCCAGGTCAGTCATCAGTATGTAAGATCTATGGTCCTACTTTTCTCGAGCCTGGGAGAATTCGAGTGACTTAATGCAGGTAGTAGATAATATGTACCCGTGGCTTAAGGTGTAAACATGGCTCAGATTAGGGGTGCTGGGAGAGATGTGTCACCCAGTTGCTGAAGGTCCTTGTCATGCTGAAGAATGACAAAGGTGTATAACTGAAAAACGATGCTTCAAATGTTGTCAAAAAGGACATCCCTCCTATGACTGCAAAGTGGAGTTTATTTGACCGAAGAAGACCGAGAAAAAGGTCCAAAAAGTGAAGAAGGAAGAAGAAGATCTCCCCAAGTTGGAGAACTGTGATGACAAAGAGGACACAGTAGGACATGTCCAATTCAAAAAGGGTTTTTAGAATGGAGGCCTCTATTGATGCGAGTACCCTCCTCTCCCTCTCTTACGTACACTCCTGTACTTGTATCCTTGAAAACCAAATCCCTTCAGATTCCAATACAAGTAATTGACCCTTTGCACATTATGAAAGTCGTCAACACCTGTGCCCTAGTTGATAGCGGTGCCAATATCTCCTACATCAACTTCGGATTCGTCCAAAAACACTGACTATCCACCACTCATTTACTAAAACCAATCTCTATCCAAAATGTCGACCAGATGATCAACAAGAAAGGCCAGATTCATTTTACTTCTGACCTTTACCTTAACATCGAAGGAATAGCCCAAAAGGTGACCTTCAATGTCATGGATTGTGGAACCGAGAATGTCATCCTTGGACTTCCTTGGCTAAAGAAAGCCAATCCCTCTGTTGACTGGAAATCAAATACCCTTATGATTGATGAATCTGCAGACAAATCCAAAGGACTCTATCAATTCTATGCCTCCAACGCCTTATCCAATGACACTCTTTTAAACCAATGTTGCCCCCCTCCTTGACACACTATGATCAGAGCCACCAGTGCTGATCATCTTAAAAAGTTCATCGGACATGAGTCCAAGAACAAATATGTTCAAAGGGCCTATGACATATACACCTGCCACCAGATTGTACAATTTGGCTCCCAGTTTGTCCCTCTAGGCTCCCCTGTCATCGCCAAGTTAACCTCAGCCATGGAGTTAGCTAGAGAGGCCAATAAAAACAAGAAGGAAACTGTCCTTTCCCCTGAATACCAAGAGTACGCTTCCATCTTCTCAAAGGAAGCTACTGACCACATTCCACCTTTCTGACCCTGTGATCACGAGATCAATCTCCATGAATTGTTTAAGTCAAAAATTGGGAAAATCTATCCCTTTACTCCAAAAGAAAAGAAAGTGATGGATGCTTTCATTGATGAAAACCTTGCCTCTGGGAAGATCCATCCTTCCAACTCTCCACAAGTGTCTTCCTTCTTTTTCATCAAAAAGAAAGATGGCAGTCTTCATCCTTGTCAAAACTACCACTATCTCAATGAACATACCATCTGCGACACTTATCCCCTTCCTCTGATTTCCAACCTCATCAATAAACTCAAGGATGCCAAAGTCTTCATGAAGTTCAATGTTCGATGGGGTTACAACAATGTCCATATCAAAGATGGACACCAATGGAAAGCTGCTTTCATACACATCGTGGCCTCTTTGAACCAACGGTTATGTTCTTTGGCTTGACCAACTCCCCTGCCACATTCCAACATTTCATGAATGACTCATTTAGAGACATGATTGCCGAAGGATGGCTTGTTGTCTATATGGATGACCTCCTTATCTTTTCTCCTGACCAGACAACCTACAAAAAGCATACGAAATGTGTTCTTCAATGGATGCAAGAACTAGACCTGCACTTGAAACTCTCAAAGTGCAACTTTACCACCAAGGAAGTCAAATACCTTGGTATGATCATCCATCCTGGTGAGATCGCCGTGGATCCTGTCAAGCTCAACAGCATTGCCAAGTGGCCCACTCCAGAAAAAGTCAAGGATGTACGCTCATTCCTTGGCTTTGCCAACTTTTATCGCTGCTTCATCCCGAATTACACTACCATCGCATGCCCCCTTATTGACCTCACTAAGAAATCCCAGGCTTGGGCCTGGACTTCCTCTTGCCAGAGCGCTTTTGATTGTCTCAAAGCTCTCTTTCTTACACAACCAGTCCTCCGATTCCCCAACATCTCTGCACCATTTGCCATTACTACAGATGCCTTAAAATATGCCTCTGGAGCTGTCTTATTTCAAGCCAATGCCAATGGTGAGTGACACCCTTGCTCTTATCTTTCTGAATCATTTTCCCCTGCAGAGAGAAATTATGACATCTACGATTGCAAACTTCTTGCGATTCTCCAAGCCCTCAAAGCATGGCACCACTATTTTCTTGGCTCTGCTTTTCCTGTCCAGGTCTTCACTGACCATAAAAATCTAATCCACTTCCGTTCTGCTCAGCACCTGAACCATTGTCAGGCCTGCTGGCTCCTAGATCTTGTAGATTTCAACCTCAAGATCACTCATGTTCCCAGCAAAGACCTTGCTGCCCCCAATGCTCTTTCTCATCGCCCAGATCTTCTTTCTGCTTTCAATGACAACAACCAAGGGACTGTCCTCCTTCCCCCCCCTCTCTCCATCAAGATGATCGACTCTACCATTGCCAGCATCATCAAAGATGAATCCAAGAAGGACAATATTTACCTGTCTATCCCCCAATCCCTTGACAAGGGTCTTCCTGTGCCCTTCCATTTCCACCTCTCTGATTGGCAACTTCACGATGGGATTCTCTTGTATCAGAACCGTGTCTACATCCCTCCCACCAAGGGCCTTTGCCATTTCATTGTCTCTTGTTGCCACGACCATCTTTTCACTGGCCACCCTGGCTTCCTGAAAACTTGCCAGCTCATCTCTGCTGATTACTGGTGGCCTGGCCTTGTGTCCAATGTCCGTTCTTTTGTCTCCAGCTGTGCTGTCTGCCAGTAGAACAAAGTGAACACCCATCCTACCTCACCCCCTCTTCTCCCAATCTCCTTATCTGCCTCTTGTCTTTTCCAGCAGATTTCTTGCGACCTCATCACTGACCTCCCTCCATCTGCTGGCTTTGACTCTCTCTTGGTCATGGTTGACCAAGGGCTTACTAAGGGGGTGATTCTTTGCCCAACTAAAAAAACCTGCATCACCGAAGAAGTAGCTTCACTCTTTTTCATGAAAGTCTACTTACACTTCGGCCTTTATGATAAAATCATCTCTGACAGAGGCCCTCAATTTGCCTCTGCATTTGCGAAAGAACTCAAGAGAATTCTTGGTTACAATCTCTCCCTTTCCATGGCTTATCATCCTCAGACTGACAGTGAAACTGAACAGGTCAATCAGGAAATTGAGACCTATCTGTGTATCTACTGTGGGAATAACCCCACTGCATGGTCTGAATCCATTATCCATACAGAATTTGCTCACAATCGCTGCCCTCATTCTGTCACCGGCAAATCCCCATTCTTTCTAATGATGGAATATGAACCTTGCACCCTTCCTAACATTATTGCCTCATCCAACCTCCCTGCCATCAAAGAACGAATAAAAACCCTCACTGCTGCTCAAAACGAAGCCCTTGCTGCTCATGAACTCACTAGGCAAGTCATGGCCTCTCGTTCTCAAAAACTGTTCTTCCTTTTTCAAAAAGGCGATAAGGTGTGGCTAGAAGCCTGCAACCTGAAATGCCATGTCATCCACCCAAAATTAGCCCTGAAGCAAGAAGGAATTTTACCATCATAAAGGTCTTATTGCCCATTACTTATCAACTCTAACTCCCACAGATGTGGAAAATTCATCCCGTCTTCCATGCTTCCCTCTTATCGCCCTATCATGAAAATACCATCCATGGAAAGAACTTCCCCATGCCACCTCCTGACCTGGTTGATGACAAAGAAGAATATGAAATTGAGTGAATATTACGCCACCATAGAACTCTGACTTTCTGATATTACCTGATCTGATGGAAAGGATACTTGGCCGAAGAAGACTCTTGGGTTCCTAAGCAGAATCTCAAAAATGCAAAGTTCACTCTTGAAAAATATAAGAAACTTTGCTCCTCCACTTTTCCTTTCTTGTCCCCCTCATCTCAAACAACCAACAGAAACAAAAACCATTGCTAAAAAACAATGTCCTCCATGTCCAATATCTATGAATCTTCTTAGGAACGCGACTCACTCCCAGTTGGTCAAGCTGGGCACACTCGTTACTGGCGACTCTTCTTGCTTGTTACTGGCGACATTCCTTATTCTTTCCAGGTGACATTCCTATAGTAATCAGTATTCTGTTCTACTTCATCTCTTGCCAATTTGGCCTGGGAAACCATTGTATGGTGATAAAACGTTAGTCAAGTCCTTGGGAAAGACTTGGCAGACCATTACCAACCATTCTTGTTGTCACCACTCTGATCCTTGTTGTCACCATCCTGATCCTTGCTGTCACCATCCTGTCATTAGTTCCTGCCAACACTCGTCGTTTCATTCCTCCTACCGCTACTACTGTGTACATCGGTCAAATACCTCCCATTCATTCATTCTTCCACTCCCTCAACACACTTACTGCTATGCACTCCAGATACCCACTATTTAACCTAGGAGATTGAATCTTCATTGTCTTGTTCTTTTTGCTTTACAGAATAATTCCAACTGGTGTTTGGAACGTAACGAGGGGATAATATTACAACTTATTCTTTTCCCTCTTGAACACTTCGCTATTGCTTACTGTTACTTAACCTTTGATGATATTGCTCATCCTCTTTACAATATCACCAATACTTGTTTCTCTTTTACGCTTACTAGCTTTCTTTATAACTAGTAAGCCTTTCTCAAACCGTTCACTTCAATTATAATACTCTTACCTTGTACTCATTTCTAATCTCTCTTCTCAATACTTCCTTAATCCCCGCATTGCCATATTATAGTACACATGTACCATGGCTTCTCTCTTCCTAGGTGTACATCCTGTAACCTAGTTGGAGTCTAATAACATCTCTTTTCTCTTTGATGTCTCATCTCCTTATTACAAGTCTTCACTGCACTTTGAGCAGTGTTCTTGATCTAGTCATTGTTGAGACTATTGACTCAATGCTTTCACGTACGAACAGCATTCCACTGTTCTCTCTTGCTCAACTTGTGACATTACTACACGACATCCTTCCTGACCTCGACTTGTGATATTACCACAATGTCGTTCCCTGTCCAGACTTATGATACTACCATGACGTCTATTCCAGTCCTGACCTACAATATCACCATAGCATTACTCCTTGTCCTTCAACCATCCTAGGCTACGCTTGTCCTTACCCAAGCCAAGTGTAACATATACAAGGGAATATGTGGGAAATTGCTGTGTGCTCTTTGTACACTACCATGTCATCCAAAAACACAGGAGAGTATATTAGTAGGTACTAAGTGGAGTGGTGTGCATGTGATTGGTATTATGATCACCTGGTATTTGATTAAGCTTGCTGATCCAGAGGAGGGGGCTAATTCATATACTGGGGGAAAGAGGGAGTTATGGTTCCCAAGGAAAAATAATTCCTAGTAGGTGGGAGTGATTTATAGTGTAGCAATTGAATGGTGAGGAATCACCATAAGGGTGAGGTAATGATAGGGTTTGGTGATTCCTGACTACTTGTTTTATATGAGGGATCATCTCCTGGTTGCTGAGTTTTACAGCCAGGCTAGGCAAAATGACTAGCAAGCATGTTACTGGCAGTGCAACTGGATTTGGTTTATCAGTCCCAATTTATTCATAGATAGCATATTATTAATTGCTATGTACTAATTCAGGTAATAAAGCATAGTGATAGTGCATGTGATCATACTCAAGTCTCAGATAATTTGTTTCTAAGTTCAAGCTGGCTGATATAATCAGCCATTCCAAGTTTGGTGACTCAGTGTGACCATGATGTCACTTGTTCGAAGTGTTCAGGTGTGTTTGAGCAATTTTCCAGGCATAACTAATGCATGATTATTGCTATTGGTCCAGAATTGCAAGTGTGACTGATGAATAACATGGCGTGACTGATTTGTGATGGTGTGATCAGCATGTGACTTGGTTGGACTAATGCATGACTCATCAGATAGTGTTATTGGACTGATGAACTAATTAGCATGACTGATGAGTTATTGTAGTTGGCAAATTATTGTGGTGACAGACTGATCAGCATGACTGACAAGTACTGATCACTACTAATCACTACTGATTACTGTGACTGATGAGTAACCAGCATGACAGACATTTTTCATAGTTAGCTATTAGGCATGACTGACTACTGATTATTGTAACTAACTACTAATTAGCATAACTGACTGAGTCATGAAATTCAGCATGAACACTTAAATAGCATGGATAGTGGTACTGATATTTGTGTACATTGTACAAGCCCATAGATATGTCTGGTTGATGTAAAGCTCAGTAAGTAATACATAAGTTAAGCAGAAAAAAAATAGAGCTAATATTACACTTGACCTGGGTAAGGACGAGCACAGCCTAGGATTGGTTGAAGGTCAAGGAGTGATGCTACAGTGATATCATAGGTCAGGACTGGAATAGACGTAATATCACGAGTCTGGACAGGAGACAATGTTGTAGTAACACAAGTTGAGGTTAGGAATGACGTCATGCATGTAATGTTATGAGTTGAGCAAGAGAGAACAGTGGAGTTCCGTTTGTACAAGTAAGTGTTGAGTCAATAGTCTCAATGACAACTAGATCAAGAACACTGCTCAAAGTGCAGTGAAGACTTGTAATGAGGAGTTGAGACTTTGAAGAGAAAAGAGATGTTATTGGACTCTGTAACAGACGCTTGGTATGCCCTCTATTATTTTTCCACTTTTCCTATGGTTTTCCCTTTCTTGCACAGCCACAGATCACATGACCGGATCACATGATCAAGCACAGCCACAGATGACTCATCATGACTCATAGATAAGCACAGCCTTGC
>JBBPTC010000723.1:0-12327 GCA_038093955.1 Boletus albobrunnescens
CAGGTCGGACAGGTGTAGTGTGGGCAGTCGGGACGGAGGTGACCTCGGCGGTTGCAAGTGAAGCATCTCGGTTGGCGCCTGGGGTACGGCGAAATTGAGGAGAGGTGGTCGATGTCGATCGGGTTGGCTTGAGTACCCGAGTCAATGGACATCGCTTGCGATGACGTGGAGTCGGAATGGGGGCTGCGCGGGACAGTTCGTGCCCGATGGGAGGAGGCAAGGCCTCCCCTGAGAAGTACTGTCCGGGTCCTCTGACGACAGGAGCCAGAGGGTGTCGGAGTAGTTGGACGGGGTCTGACGGGGAGAGGCTCGGGGGAGGGTGTTCGAGCTGGGATGAGGGGTACGGTGGCGAGGAAGGCCAAGGTGTCTCGCTCAGAGATAGGAGGCTGGGGCCGAACTCCCTCAGGAGCGCTTCCAGCGAGGTTGGTCGTGGTTCCACTACTTGTAGTAGCGGGGAGGTCCACGCCTGAATCGGCTGGGGATGGTAAAGCGGCGGGGGTAAGGCTTGATACGAGGGTGGACTCGTCGGAGGGAGAGTCCCAATCGTCGACATTCCAGTTGTCGACGGCTGGATCGTCGGATAGGTAGTAAAGTCTGTCATGGAAGGGGAGAGCATTGAATATGGGTCGTAGGATAGGAAAGACGGCGAGATGAGGGAGGCTGTTGAAAATCCTTCCCATGCCATGCTGGTCCATGGCATCGAGGATTGAGGCTCTTGCCTCGGTGAGAGCTTGCCCCATGGCGTGGGTGTAGACCGGGGGAGCAGATTCTGGGAGGAGTTGGGCATGGGCGGTTCGGGCAGCAGCGTAGGAGTGGAAAATTTCCACCAACGAGACGAGGGTTCCATTCCCAGAGAATTCTGGGATGGTGCGAAGGGTGTCGGAGGCCGTGGCGTTGGAGAGAAGGGCGGTATAAACGATTCTTCGGCTGCGAAGAGGGAGTCGATGGAGGCGAAGGGGTACTCGGACGTCGAAGTCGGCGGAGAAGACATTGTTGGTGGAGTTAGACATGTGGGTGGTTTGTTAGAATGAGGGGGAGTCGAGGGAGTTCCTCTCCTTATATTCATTCAGTATTTCCTTGGCGTGTCCAAGATTGGATTCAGGTTCCCAGGTATTTTCGGAAGACGGGTACCCTTTCCATTTCACCAAAAAGGTCCGACGGCGTTCGGAACCCCGATGGGACAGTATTTGGTCAATTTCGAATTCCTCTTCTCCTTCTATTAGGTCCGGCGGAAGCGGGATAAAATTTGTTCCGTGTTCCGCAGTTTCCCGATAAGGAGTTAGGAGAGAGGCGTGGAATATGTCGTGGATTTTCCAGGTTGGTGGAAGTTTTATCCTGTAGGAGATGGGGGAGAGCACCTGGGTGATCTCGAACGGTCCTTCTCTTCGAGGGGCGAGTTTTTTTGAGGGGTACCCGAGGCAAAGATTTCGTCCTTCTAGCCATACTCGATCTCCCACTTTCCATGGTTTGAAGCGGGATGTGACTTTCTCTTTCATGTAACATTGAGCCTTTAGGTGGGCTTCGTGGGCCTCCTTTCGGGCTTGTTCCAGGGAGGAGAGTCGCGTTTCCACGGCTGGTACGAAGGTTTGCCCTATCAAGGGGTAACTTCGTGGTTCATACCCCATTATTAGGGAGAATGGGGTTTGCTTGGTGACGGAGTGGATGGAGGAGTTGTGGTGGTATTTGGCTAGGGTTAGGAGATTTGCCCATTTGGTAGGATCTCCTTGGCAAAAGATCCTTAAATAGGTCTCTAATTCTTGGTTCATTCGCTCGGTCTCTCCATCGGTTTGCGGATGATATGCGGAAGAGAGTAGGGGGTCATAATTCAGTAGACGTGCCAGTTCAAGGGCGAATGCAGAGGCGAATTGAGGGCCTCTGTCGGAGACGACCTTGTCATGTAGTCCGAATCTTTTAAAAACGTGAGAGAAAAAGAGGGAGGCTACCCCCTCTGCGGTGACATTTTTGTGGCAAGGGGCGAGAATTACCCCCTTTGTAAGCCCATGGTCGACCACGACCATGACTGAATCAAATCCTTGAGAAGGAGGTAGATCCGTGATGAGATCCACCGAAATGTGTTGGAATGGGCGCGATGCTGCGAGGGATAGAGGCGTCAGAGGAGGAAGAGTGGGGTGAGTGTTGACCTTGTTCGCCTGACAAACGGCGCAGCCCATGACGTATCTGCGAACAAAGCCGGCCATGCCGGGCCACCAGTAATCCCTCTGTACGAGGTTTAAGGTGCGGAAATATCCACCATGACCTCCTGTGGGGGAGTCGTGAATAGCAGAGAGTATCCCGTGACGGGAGATTTCGGGAACGAATAATCGACCCCGAAAGTATAGGAGACCATCAGTGTAGACCCAGTCTGATTTCCCCGACTTAGGGAAGGACGGGGAGTCATCGTGAAGAGCGTGGAGCTGGCGTTGTACCAGCGGATCTTTTGCTGAGGATAGGCGGAGTTGTGTGGAGAGGTCGAAGTCAATCTTTCGTACGAAAGCATCTGGGAGAAGGACGACGTCTTTGTTGTCGTTGGTGACGTCCGGAGAATCTCGTCGAGAAAGCGCGTCTGCAGGTCCCATCTGTGCACCGGGGAGGTGATGGAAGACTAAATCATAGTCTTGGAGGATAAGGAGCCATCGGGCTTGTCGGCGGGAGAGTTTCCTAGGATCCTTGAAATACGTGAGGTTTTTATGATCGGTGAGGATCGTCACCAGGTGTTCCATTCCGGTCAAATAGTGTCGCCATTCGCCTAACGCACGAATGACCGCGAGGAGTTCTCTGTCATAGATGTCGTAATTTCTCTCCGCGGGAGAGAAAGTCCTGGAGAAGTATGCACAGGGATGAAGGTCTCCGTTGGTGTCCTTTTGCATCAGGACTGCTCCTGAGGCAACTAAGGAGGCGTCGGTCATGACAGAAAAGGGTTTGGAGGTGTCCGGCATTCGAAGGATGGGTTGAGAACAAAAGGCGTTCTTTAGATGGAGGAAGGCTCGTTCTTGTTCCTTCCCCCATTCCCAGGTCGTCTTCTGCTTTGTCAAGTCTAGGATTGGGCGAGCCTGTTTAGAAAAGTCTGGGATGAACTTCCGGTAGAAGTTACAGAAGCCGATAAAGGATCTAATTCCTTTCACTGTTTTTGGGGCTTCCCAATCTTTGATGGCTGCCAGTTTGGTTGGGTCCATTTTGATGATTCCTTGTCGTACTATCATGCCTAAAAATTCTACTTCTTCCACGTTGAAGTAGCATTTCTCCAGTTTTACCCCCAAGTGATTTTCTCGTAGGCACTTGAGCACTTGTTTGGTTCGTTGCCGTAACTCCTCTTTCGTTTTGGCATGGATGAGGAGATCGTCCATGTAAATGAGGATCCATCCCTCATTCTTTGCCCATTGAAAGATCCAATCCATGAAGGCCTGGAAGGTAGCGGGGGAGTTGCACATGCCAAAGAACATGACTGTTGGTTGAAAGAGCCCGAAGGGGGTGATGAACGCGGCCTTCCAGAGGTCCTTCTTCTTTATCCTGATATTGTTATATCCCCATCGGATATCTAGTTTGGTGAAGTATTTGGCGTCTTTCAATTGATCCATGAGATCCGAGATCAAGGGTAACGGATAAGCATTTTTGATGGTATGCTTGTTTAGGTATCGATAATCTTGGCAGGGTCGAAGGCTCCCATCTTTCTTCGGGACGAAGAAGAAAGGAGAGGCTTGTGGTGAGTTTGAAGGGGTGATTCTTCCTGCTTCGAGATGTTCCTTTATAAAGGCCTTGCAGGCCTCTTGTTCCTTTGGGTTTAATGGATAGGCTTTCGCCACTTTTGGGACGAAATCCTCCGTTAAATCTATCCCGTGATCAAACTGTCGGCTTGGAGGAAGGGGACCTCCTTCTTTTTTGGTGAAGACGTCGGAGAATTCCTGATATTCTGGGGGTATCTCCACTTTTCGTTTGGGGATTTCCTGAGCTATTGTGGTGGAGACGGTGGTTTTTCGTATCCGTAGCTCTTGGGTACGCAGGTAGTGTTTTTGGTCGATCTGGGTGTCCCACCATACTCTGCTCCTTCTGAGTAGTTTGCGTACTTGGCATTTATTGAGGAAGATATGGATATACTCTTCCTCGCTTCTCTGCCCTGAGGGTAAGGAGGAGGTTTCTGGGATTCGGATTTTTCCCTTAGCCCAGTCAATTTCGGGATTTTCGTCTTTTAGCCAGGGAAGTCCGAGGATAACATTATCTTTTCCGCAGTCTATTACGAGAAATTCTCGTAATTCCGTCCTCTCTCCGATTGTCATTAGCAGGGAGGCCTTTTTCCTGATTAGACCACTATGGTTTTGGGTTCCATCGGCGTTTGTTGCCCATAAAGGTGTTTTCAACTTGACAGTAGGGAGGTTCCTTGCTTGTACCAGTTCTCAATCAATGAAGCAACCAGTAGCTCCACTGTCTATTAAGGCTTGGGTGTCGACGATTTTGTTTGGTTTCCCTGGTGCTTTGAGTGTAATGGGAATATTGATTGACGTACTTTGAGCACCAGCTACAAATACAGGGGAGATTCTATGAGAGATTTTGGGAAGAGATGACGTCGACTCATTCTTCCCTCTTAAAAACCCTTCTGTTGGGCTTTCCATTCCTTGGCGGCTGTTATCCCTCGTTGTAGAGGGGTTTCCTTGACATTGCAGACCCTGAGAGAGTGAGGGTTTTGTTCTTCATCCTCCCAGGACGTGAGGGTATCGTGTTTTTTCTCGTCGAGATCTATCCGAGAAACAGATGGTTCTTCTCCTTTGTCAGAGTCTTCGTCTGGTTCAAAGGCTGTCTTTAGGATTTTCATAGCTGCTTGTTGACTTCCCTTGTCGAGTTTGTCAAGATAATCCTGTAACTCTCCTTCGAGGGAGGTTCCTCGAGTTTTGGCGATAGGAGGTTTGTCTCTTGGGTTTCGTTCCTTCCAGTTGCTGGTTCCTCCTCTTCCTCCTTTCTGTTTGTGGTTGCTTGCTCGGCAACCTACTTTGTGGCACACGAAACACTTGTTCATTTTCAAGTGTTCGCTTCTTTGTGCGGGAGTGAGGTAGACTCGATCCACCTCCATGGCGTTTGGGTCCCTTCTTCCTCTGGAATAGCTGGGTATGTATTCCACCCCTTTTCGCAAGTCTTCTATGCGATGTAATTGCTGGTTGAAGAGGGTAGTCTTGTCAATCCACCCCTTTAGAGTGGTGGGGATGGTTTCGCAGCATAGGACCATTTCTGCGAGGGCGGGGTTTACTCCTCTGACGAACCATTCGATCAGAGCTTTCTCGTTGGTTATTCCGCATTTCTCTGATAAGAGAAGGAATGTCGAGACGAAGGATTCAAAGTTTCCTTTTCTTCCTTGCTTCACTTGGGCAAGTTGAATCCTGGCTTTGGCGGCAGTGTCGTATGGAGAAAATGTTTGGGAGAACCGTTCCGTGATTATGTCGAATGTTTTCTCTTCTGCCGGCACTTGATTGTTGGCTAGTTTCATCAGCCATCCTTCTACGAAGGTCCTTCCTCTCCCCTTGCTCATTTTATTGAGAAAGGTCAGCGATTTCGTAAGGTCTGTGAAGAGGGTTTCGTTGATCTGAAAGTATGCCTTCATGGCTAATAGCCATCTGTTGGCATCTTCTGGTTCTCCCGAGAAATCTTCCGGCAGTCCGGCCTTTATTTCTCCTGCCATGTCTTCTTCTTCTTCTCCTGTCCTAGGTTCTAGGAATTGTTCTTCCTCTTCTGCTTTGATTGGAGAGCCTGGGGAGGCAGTCCGTTCAGGTGGTGGTTCGAAGGGTGGGAGGAAGTCTGAGGGTCTTCCTTCCCTTCTGTTCTCTCTTGCTAATGCGAGTTGGCGTTCCTTATACTGACGATGGTATTCCTCGCCAGAGAGGTCGTCGGGTTTATAGGCAAACCAAGGGTGATGTTGATGTAAACGCGAGAGATCAGGGAGAGCGAACCGGGAGGGAGATGGTGATTCGGAACCTGCGAGTCCGTATCGGCGAGACATTGTGAGTGGGTTATCCCTCTACTGAATAGTAGGGGATTAGGAGAGAAGCTAGTTCTTTTGTAACGCGGAAGCGTAGTTCTGGTGTTTTCCGAGTGTTATGCTAGCCAGCGGTCACGAGGACACTTCTGACTCTAAGGAAGACTCGAGCAGACACGAGGTCACGTCTTAAGGCTTCCTGGGGATCGCGTAGAAACTACACTTGATTGCGTAGAACTAGCTTGGGGCTATTGTACAAGGGCGTCTGGTATATATACTAAAGAGGATAATGGCTGTGTATCGAGAAAGGAAATATGGAGACGGGGCTCCGTGTCTAGAAAAGGAATCGGGACTCCGACGGAGTTCCGTATTCCGCTGATCCGTTCATAAGGAACGGAACTCCGTTTATCCAAAATGGGTCAGCACAGGTATCGTCCAAAAGGAGTCCACGGGACTCCGTACACAGCCTCACCTAATGTATCTGAATGGAGACAAGACATCGGGGTTGTAAGAGAAACCCGTGAGGAGAGAAAGACGTCCGCATAAGGGATAATCAAGAAATAGAAAGACCCCAAGGGTGGTCCCAAGTGGGGTCCCGTTCGGAAGCATAGTGAAATGGAGAAAAAGAATTAGCTAAGTCCCAGGGCTCACCCTCTAACCGTAACAATCGGACATGAATCCGAAAATGAATACATCCAACGGGCCCGCAACGTCTACACCTGTAGCCGGATTGTACGATTTGGCACCTACTTCTCCCCTCTCGGCGAAAGACCAGCCAAATTAACCTCCATCGCTAAAGTAACATCAGCAATGGAGTTAGCCAGAGAGGCTGACAAGAACAAGAAGGAAACCGTCCTTCCTACAGAATACCAAGAATATGCTTCCGTCTTTTCGAAGGAAGCTACCGAACACGTCCCTCCTTCCCGACCCTACAACCACGAAATCAACCTCGACGAGTCGTTTAAGCCAAAGATCGGGAAAATCTACCCTCTTGCCCCCGAAGAAAAGAAGGCGACGGATGCCTTCATCAACGAAAACCTCGCCTCTGGGAAGATCCGTCCTTCCAACTCTCCCCAAGCATCTCCCTTTTTCTTTGTCAAGAAGAAAGATGGCGGTCTTTGCCCCTGCCAAGACTACCACTATCTTAATGAACATACTGTCCGTGATGCTTATCCCCTTCCCTTGATCTCTGACCTCGTCGACAAATTCAAAGACGTGAAAGTCTTCACCAAGTTCGATGTCCGATGGGGTTACAACAATATCCGCATCAAAGATGGACACCAATGGAAAGCCGCCTTCATTACGCATCATGGCCTGTTCGAACCTACGGTCATGTTCTTTGGCTTAACCAACTCTCCTGCCACGTTCCAACGTTTCATGAATGACTCGTTCAGAGACATGATCACTGAAGGATGGCTCATCATTTACATGGACGACCTCCTTATCTTTTCTCCAGACCTGGCAACCCACAAAGAACGTACAAAACGCGTTCTTCAAAGGATGCAAGAACTTGACCTACACTTGAAACTCTCCAAGTGTAACTTCGCTACCAAGGAAGTCGAATACCTTGGTATGATCATTCATCCTGGTGAAATCGCCATGGACCCTGTAAAACTCGACGGTATCACCAAGTGGCCGACCCCAGAAAAAGTCAAGGACGTATGCTCCTTCCTTGGCTTCGCCAATTTCTATCGCCGCTTCATCCCGAACTACTCAACCATCGCACGCCCCCTCATCGACCTCACCAAGAAATCCCAGGCCTAGGCCTGGACACCATCCTGTCAGAGCACTTTCGATCGCCTCAAAGCCCTCTTTCTCGCAAAACCTGTCCTCTCCTTTCCAGACGTTTCTGCCCCATTCGCCATTACAACTGATGCCTCAAAGTACGCTTCTGGGGCTGTCCTACTGCAAACTGATGCCAATGGCGAGTGGCACCCCTGTTCCTATCTCTCTGAATCGTTTTCCCCAGCAGAGAGGAATTACGACATCTACGATCGCAAACTTCTTGCGATTCTCTGAGCCTTGAAAGCATGGTGCCATTATCTTCTTGGCTCCGCTTTCCCCGTCCAGGTCTTTACTGACCACAAAAATTTGACCTACTTCCGATCTGCCCAGCACTTGAACCGTCGTCAAGCTCGCTGGCTCCTTGATCTTGTGGATTTCGATCTCAAGATTACCCATGTTCCAGGCAAAGATCTTGCCGCCCCCGATGCTCTTTCTCGTCGTCCTGACCTTGTCCCCACTACCGACGATGACAACCAAGGAACCGTCCTTCTTCCTCCCTCTCTGTTTGTCAACATGATCGATTCCACTATCTCTAGCGTTATCGAAGACGAATCAAAGAAGGACAACCTGTATCTCTTCATTCTCCAATCCCTTGACAAGGGTCTCCCCGCTCCTTTCCACTCCTGACTCTCTGACTGGCAACTGCGCGATGGAATTCTTCTTTACAAAAACCGTGTCTACATCCCTCCCACCAAGGGTCTCCGACGTTCCATCGTCTCTCGTTGCCACGATCATCCCTCTGCTGGCCATCCTGGCTTCCTGAAAACTCATCAGCTTGTCGCCACCGATTACTGGTGGCCTGGCCTCGCTACCCATGTCCGTTCTTTTGTTTCTGGCTGTGCTGTCTGCCAGCAGAACAAAGTGAACACCCATCCGACGTTGCCCCCACTCCTTCCAATCTCCTCCTCCGCTTCTCATTCCTTCCAGCAGATTTCTTGCGATCTGATCACCGACCTCCCTCCATCTGCTGGTTTCGACTTTCTCTTGGTCATGGTCGACCAAGGGCTTACTAAGGGGGTAATTCTCTGCCCAACTAAGAAAACCTGTACCACTGAGGGAGTAGCCTCACTCTTTTTCATGAAAGTCTACTCACACTTCGGTCTCTATGACAAAATCATCTCAGACAGAGGCCCACAATTCGCCTCTGCCTTTGCAAAAGAACTCGGGAGGATCCTTGGTTATGATCTCTCCCTCCCCACGGCATATCATCCTTAGACTGACGGCGAAACTGAACGAGTTAATCAGGAAATCGAGACCTATCTACGTATCTATTGCGGAAGCAACCCTACTGCATGGTCCAAATCAATTACCCACGCAGAATTCATGCATAATTACCGTCCCCACTCTGTCACCGGCAAATCCCCATTCTTCCTGATGATGGGATATGAACCCCATGCCCTTCCCGATGTTATCGCCTCGTCAAACCTCCCTGCCGTTGAAGAACGGATAACTACCCTCACTGCTGCTCGAAACGAAGTCCTTGCTGCACACAAACTAGCTAGGCAAGTCATGGCCTCTCGTTCTCGAAAACCATTCGTTCCCTTCCAGAAAGGCGATAAGGTGTGGCTAGAAGCCCGCAACCTGAAATGCCATGTCATCCATCCAAAATTAGCCCCGAAGTGAGAAGGCCCATTTACTATCACAAAAGTCTTATCGCCAATCACCTACCAACTCCAACTCCCACAGACATGGAAAATCCACCCTGTGTTCCACGCTTCCCTTTTATCTCCTTATCACGAAAACTCCGTCCATGGGAAGAACTTCCCTGCACCACCTCCTGACCTGGTTGATGGCGAAGAAGAATACAAAATAGAACGGATCTTACGCCACCGCAGAGCTCCGTCTTCCCACTACTACCTGATCCGATGGAAAGGATATTCAGCTGAAGAAGACTCTTGGGTCCCTGAGCGGAACCTCAAAAATGCAAAGTCCGCACTTGACGAATATAAAAGACTCCACTCCTCCACCTTTCCTTCCTCATCCTTTTCTCCTCGAACAACCAACCTGAAACAAAAACTGTCTTTACCTGGCACACTCGTTACTGGCAACTATCCTTGTCCATTCTGGCGATATCCCTTGCTCTTTGGCGACTTCCATAACATGACTCATGATACTACCATGAAGTTCACAATGTGCCATCCATCCTTGGGAAAGACTTGGCACATCCAGAGGTCGTATCCCGACCGCCCCCGACTCTCCCTGTTCCCGTCGTTGCCTTCCTGTCTCCATCATTGCCATCCTGATCCTCGTCATCGCCATCCTGTCATTAATTCCTGCCACCACTCATTGTCTCCCTTGACCTCAATTCCTCCAACCACCACCACTGCATACTACGGTCATCTATCCTCCATTCATTCACCCTTCCACTCTCTCGACACACTCACTGCTATGCGCCCCCTGATACCTGCTATTTAACCTAGGAGATTGAATCTTCCTTGTCTCGTCTTGGTCTTTTTCTTTTATAGGATACTTCCAACCGGAGTTTGGAATATAACAGGGGGGTAATGTTACGATTCATTCTTTTCCCTCTTGAACGCTTCGCTATTGCTTAACCGATACTTGACCTTTGATGATATTGCTCGTCCACTTCACAATATCACTAATACTTGTTTCCTTTAACACTTACTAGCCTTCCTTGCAATAGTAAGCCCTTATGCTTACCAGCTTTCTTTATAACTAGTAAGCCTTCTCTTGGACTGTTCATTTTGATTACGATACTTTTACCTTGTACTCGTATCTAATCTCTCTTCTTGATACTTCCTTAATCCCTTCGTTGCCATACTATAGTACACATGTACCATGGCTTCTCCCTTCCTAGGTGTATGTCCTGTAACCTAGTCCGAGTCTAATAAACTCCTCCTTTTCCCCTTCGAAGTCTCACCTCCTTCTTGACAAGTCTTCACCGCACTTTGAGCGGTGTTCTTGAACTAGTCATCGTTGAGACTATTGACTCAACGCTTACTCTCTGATCTCTCGACCGACTCGTGACATTACTGCACGACGTCACTCTGACCCCGACCGACTCGTGACATTATTGCACAACGTCACTTCCAACCGACTCATAACATCGCTGTACGACATTACTCCTGACCCCGACTTTCATCTATCCTAGGCTATGCTCGTCCCTACCCAGGCCAAGTGTAACAGGCTCTAGGTTGCGGTATCAAGCGTACCACGGGGCAGGGATGGGGGTCAAGGGACGGTCGGGTCGACCGCATCTGTTTGAGGAAGAAATGGTGGCGTACTACACAATAGTAGGCCTTCAGGTAGCTTCGATCTTTTGTTATGCTTGGCCCGGGTAGGGACGAGCGTAGCCTAGGATAGACGAAGGTCGGGGTCAGGAGTGACGTCGTACAGCAATGTTACGAGTCGGTCGGAAGTGACGTTGTGCAATAATGTCACGAGTCGGTCGGGGTCAGAGTGACGTCGTGCAGTAATGTCACGAGTCGGTCGAGAGGTCAGAGAGTAAGCGTTGAGTCAATAGTCTCAATGACAACTAGTTCAAGAACACCGCTCAAAGTGCGGTGAAGACTTGTCAAGAAGGAGGTGAGACTTCGAAGGGGAAAAGAAGGAGTTTATTAGACTCGGACTAGGTTACAGGACGTACACCTAGGAAGGGAGAAGCCATGGTACATGTGTACTATAGTATGGCAACGAAGGGATTAAGGAAGTATCAAGAAGAGAGATTAGATACGAGTACAAGGTAAAAGTATCGTAATCAAAATGAACAGTCCAAGAGAAGGCTTACTAGTTATAAAGAAAGCTGGTAAGCATAAGGGGAAGGCTTACTATTGCAAGGAAGGCTAGTAAGTGTTAAAGGAAACAAGTATTAGTGATATTGTGAAGTGGACGAGCAATATCATCAAAGGTCAAGTATCGGTTAAGCAATAGCGAAGCATTCAAGAGGGAAAAGAATGAATCGTAACAGATTCATTCCGTATTTCATCAATCACTCCTCACCCCTTACCACTCTGGATCATTCCCCTCGCAGCAAACACCTCCTCCTCCTCCCCCAGATCTTATTCATGGACAAGAAGAACACAAAATCGATGAAATCCTTGCATCTCGTGAGTGTCATAACCATGTTGAATATCTGGTACACTGGAAAGGTTTCCCAGACGAAGAAAATGAGTGGCTGAAAACACCCAACTCGGTCATGCCCAGAAGCTCGTCACAAAATTCCACAAAGACCACCCGACTGCTCCTCACCCTCCTACTTGTATCCGCCTTCGTCAACAATACGACCCAACCAAACCAGATCCCCCATGCATTTGTCCTATTTGCTGCAAGCTCCCTCTTCCCCCCATTACCTCTTCCGTCCTTAAATCGGTGGATTTCCTCTTTTACCGTGATTCTATTGCTCACCCAGCGTTCTTGCCTAAGAAGGGGGGTAATGTTACGACCACGTCACCGACACCTACATCATCAATACCATTATCTAATCTTCTGGACTCTCCCTTCCCCGACCTACCCGGTCAGCCGATCTCTTCACAATTCACTCCTTGGCCTATGTCATAAAGAACTTCATAGAATACTGTAGAATATAATGACATCATAAAGAACCTTCTGGACAATGACATCATAGA
>JBBPTC010000724.1:0-12318 GCA_038093955.1 Boletus albobrunnescens
CGGCTACCCTAGCGAACCTGTACAATACCCGCGGTCTCATCCCTCATGCAGAAGGAACGTCCTTTCAGACTCAGTTTGGTCACTTGTATGGGTACGGGGCCACGTACTACTCGTACTTGTTCGACCGTGCGATCGCATCACATGTCTGGCGAAGGATTTTCTCGGACGAGCCACTGGATCGCGAATTGGGAGAAAGGTATAAAGCAGAGATTCTGCGATACGGTGGGGGCAAGGACCCTTGGCAGATGCTTGGTGCATTGTTGGATGCGCCTCGACTTCAGGTGGGTGACGAGGAGGCGATGCGAGAAGTAGGACGGTGGAGGGTAGAGGATGGACCTGTATCAGAGCGACACTAAGTAACCACTGATTTATCGAATCTGCGTCATTGAATACTGGCGTCGACACCGAGTACTTTCAGTTGTTATTCCGAGGGACGGATGTGAACAGAACTACACATTGACAGTAATGCTAACTCGGAAGGACATTAGTACTCAGTGGCGTTATGGTGAGTATAAGCGCAACATACAAATGCAATAGGGAAAATATAGTAGAACAATATGTAAACAGCACTGGTTACAAGCTATTCACCTTGGGAAATGGTCATTTATTTGACCGGTAGATAAACATTCTGTACTTACATTACAATGCCCTCTGACCGCAACTCTTGCTCCATCCTCCAAACCGCCTCTTGCATGGCGTGCAGCTGCTGCAATCTGGCTTGTTTCGATGCAGAATCATCTTGAAAGTTGACAGCAGGCATAGCTTGAGGCAACTGTAGCATAGAAAGATCGATCCCTAGAAGAGGCTGGGATTCGGAGGGGCATTGGGGGGATGTGGAACAGACGGTGGGCTGATAACTTTCTGTACTATTTAGAAGTGACGTCCAATCCAAATTGGTCTGCGAGATGTCGGGTATCGATGAGTCGAGGGATATAAAGTAAGCGGCCCCCGTTGCATCAGATGGAAGCACACCATCGGAGGGATTGACGAATGTATGGCCGTCAATAGACCGTAGCAGGCTGTCAAGGACAGATAAGCCAGCTGGTGGAGTATCTCCTGGCACTGTACATGTGAAGAATAAATATCTGCTATAACTTTGAGTCTAAATACTCACGAGATGCATATTTCAAATTTCCGGGAATACTATAATCTTTGAACAGTTCCACTTCCCACGACGCGGAAAAATCTGGCTCTGTAGCGTCAACCGGAGGTGGTATGGCAAACAATGAGTCAAAATTGGCATTAAACCAATCATCAATGGAGTATTCGTTTTCCGCGTCAGAACGAGACAAATCTGATACAGTGTGGAGACAAGGAACGGCCATCGAATCACGCGGACGTTTTGGTGTTCCGGTGGCGTCCACGTCAGAAAGAAATCGCTTGCGAGATGGCGATACTTTATTCGTCTCAGGTAGCATGGAATTCGCAGGGAGCTCCGGTGAACTCTGGTCCGATGCCTCGTCAACGCTATGCGTGCTCGAGGGCGGAGATGGCAGACACGTCTGAGATGTCACGGAAGCCCTGCAAACAAGACTTCATGAACATTTATTATTTGTGGCGAAAACTAGAAACATACCGCAAACGTTTGATGGGCCGGGTGGCAGCGGAGGATGGTGGGTCAACCGGCTCCATAGATGACCGACGGCGTTTGGAACCGGCAATGATCAGAGGTGCAACACCCTTATCTTCTCCACTCTCATCCGTCAAAGAGTCAGAAAGAGTGGGTACGGGGGATGCTGTAATGGATGGATAAGGAGAGGGATATGAATCTTGAACCGTCTAAAAGTCATCCCAATCAGTTATGTGATCCTTCGTGTTTCAACCGCCCGCACCTTTAAATTTGTGAGGACCGTTTGCTCGACTTGGCACTTTCCAATTTCAGTAGGTTCCCCATTTCCCTTCGTCAAATCCTTTAGTACGGCGTCTAGATCTCCAGCAGAAACGCTCCTGGTATTCGTCGATGAATAGAGGTCTTCTGCTGCCACCCTCATTGCGACGAAAGAATGCCTGAATTCAGGAGACAGCGCGCATTGCGGATCCTCTTCTACCAGTGCGTGATAAGCTGCGTCAATCATATCGGCCCTACAGTTAGAGAAATGTTTCCGGCACAGAGCCGTCCAACCGATTCGCCGACGGGCGTTGATGAACCAGGAATTAATGGAAGAGACCCGAGAGGACGAATTGGCTGCCATCCGAGCCTTGACTTCTGCGGAGGGGTAAGGATTATGCAGATTGTCCATCAACCATTGATGAGCGGAGGCGAGGAAAGGGGGAGATGAGCACTCAGCACTGGAAATCGGTGCGCTGGAATGCAAACGAGTATCATCTCTATCGTCCGGCTGCAAGAACTTCGGCTGAGCGTTCAGGCTCAATCCTGCCATTTGCTGAAACATAGCGTCACAATCGTATTGTAATTGAGCCGTAACATGCTCTTCATGATGCTTCATGTCGAGAAAGCAGCTGGCGATCATGAAAATGCGAGAGGCAACAAAGTGGGCGAGCGACACGGTTTCGGTACAAAGGTTCCTGGTCTTCATTGCGGTGGATAAGATATCCGGGAGTGCCGACAATGACTGACAGTAAGAGGCAAGCATTTGTGGGCCGCCCTGCAAGGCATCTAGGAAATCGCTTTCTGTAAGGAGTAGGCGTTGTGTCAAGTTGTCGTCCATGGCTGCAGGATGAGAGTTATTGAAGCTCCTCCTGCCAGTGAAGCATGAAAAGGTTGCTTCATAGTTTACCTACCGCAGGACAATGCGGACATTGAACATAACGATAATGTAAGCACAAAGCCATTCAGAACAAGGTGCTAGAGTGATCCACCATCATGTGAAACATGAAACAATTGTGATTCATGCATTCCCATTGTACCTGAGTCAGAGTCAGAGTGTAGATTGTTGATCATGCATGTAGCCAACTGTAACTATGTATACAACAGTGCATGCAACCATTAGTGAGTGATTGTTGAATATACACTAAGCAACAAAAATGTTGCAATGTTTGATGAATATCAAACTACCCATTGATGCTAGACCCCTAAACATATATATTGTCAGATAGCTCTAATCAAGGGTGTTCTGAAAATATATACATTGCTTATATAATTCCTTCTGATTAAGGCAATATTAATTAATTAAGCAAGGGTACTCATTATAATGTTGCTGATTCAATAATATATTAAATTGCTATGTTTTGATGGGATATTATATAATCAATGGGTCATATGATGTATAATAAGTCTGAAACAATACAAACAAACCACAACACCACTATTACCACCATGAAATCTAATATTACAGTTCGACGATCAACTGGATATTCAGCATACTATCTAGTCCATGGAGTAGAACCTCTACTACCATTTGACCTCATTGAATCAACCTTTATGGTAGAAGGATGGAATATCCATATCAGATCTATTAGCTCTTCACATCCAACAATTGGAAAGATGTAAAGAGGACATTGCTAAAGCAGCTTCAATATTAAAAGCAATTAAACTATCTTCCAAGCATCAATTTGAGAAGAGGTTGTTGAAAGCAGGTTGTATCGCAGAGAACTGCTTATTACTCATGGAGGTACACCAGTAGAGGTTATTGAGGTTGTTGGTTTCAGAGATGAACTTGGTGAAAGTTCTTATGATGCTGGTTGAGATGCCACAATGGTCAAAGTAGTGGAACAAGATGAATTAGAACTCAGATAAGCTGAGTTCAAAGCTATATAGTGTACAGGTATGGTGGGAACCATTTACTACATATAGTAACCTACACTATGTACTACTTTTGTAGTCGGTTGAGAGCTACACTAAGGTGCTTGTTCAATACTCCCTCTTGCTAAACTGCCTGGTTAAGGCGCATAAGCATCTAAGGCAAAGACACCTTAGGAAGTAATGGCATTGTCATAAAAGACTAGCCCAAGTTGCGATCAGAACTGATCGAACTTGATATGGCCAAGGTTCTTTGTGAACACATCGGCGGGATTTACTATGCCTTTAACAAAGAATATTTCGATAAGGCCTTCTTTAATGAACTCCTGTACTCCATGCCATTTTATATCGACATGTTTGTTACGTTTTTCAGTAATAGGATTCGAGGCCATGAAAATAGATCCTTGATTATTGCCACAGATGGATATTGGGTGGAGCTGATATCCAAGTTCCTCAAGTAATGATCATAACCAAACCATCTGTTTACTACAATCAGAGAGTGCAACATATTCAGCTTCTGTGGAAGAATAGGCAATGTGACTTTGTTGACGCAATTGCTAGCTGAAGATGCAATTTGCTAGTTTAATAAACCAGCCAATCTGAGAGCAACGGGTGTTGGGATTGGATGCCCAATCAGAATTGGTGTATGCTATTAGGCCTGCTTGAGAAGCACCATCAAATACAAGGGAATAATAATGTGTCCCAAGTAGATATTGGCAAATATATAGTGCCTTATCAAGATGCTCCTTCGAGGGGCAGGCAACATGCCGAGAGAGGGTGGACATAGCATAGGCAACATCTGGACGAGTGCCAAGCATGATGTATAACAGGAATCCGATCACCTGTTGGAAATGAGATTGTAGTT
Organism: Boletus albobrunnescens; assembly: GCA_038093955.1. Lineage (NCBI taxonomy): Eukaryota > Fungi > Basidiomycota > Agaricomycetes > Boletales > Boletaceae > Boletus > Boletus albobrunnescens. The sequence continues at coordinate 4,566 of JBBPTC010000724.1, forward strand.
CTGGGTCTACTAGGCCATTGTAATCCTGAGGATAGTATCCTTGGGGTAAAGGTGTAGGGGTGACTCTAGCATTTTGCATTTGAAAACACTCTAGGACTTTTTCAAGATAGGCACACTGATCAATCATGATCTTGCTGCCTTCCTGGTGAATTCACATATGGAAAAACTCCTTTGCAGGGCCTAAGTCTCTGCATTCCCATTTGCGTATGAATGTGCTCTTTACTTCATTTACAATGGCTTTGTTAGGGCCACAGAACAGGGCATCGTCTACATAGATGACGGCAACCACCACATTGGTGCCTTTCTTCTGGAAGAGGAAGATACTGGCATCAGACTTCAAACGTTCGAAACCGAGTTCTTTTATGGACTCGTTTAGAGTCTTCCACCAAGCTAAACCAGCTTGTTTAAGGCTGTAGAGGGCACATAATAAGTGGAGCACTTTATGCTCTTGTCCTGGAATAGTGAATCCCTCTGGTTGGGTCATGTAGATCTCTTCTTTCAGCTTGCCATATAGATAAGTGCTTCGAACATTGAGTGCTTCAATGTGCCAGTTCTCTAAGGCTGCGAGTGCAAGCATAAGCCGCACGGTCTCAAACCTTACAACCAGGGAGAAAATGTGGTCGAAATCGACTCCCTCTACTTGAGAGAATCCTTTTGCGACTAAATATGTGTGCTTTCGACTATTGGGTTTCTGATCGAATACCCATCGGTTAGATATAACCTTATATTCAGTAGGACAGTCGACAAGTTCAAAGACTTTGCGCTCACAGAGAATATTGAGCTTGCGTTGACAAGCAGCTTTCCATTCCTTCTGTGCTGCAGCGGATAGCGTCTTTATGTCCCTGTAGGTCCATTCGTGTAATGGCTTAGACTCTGCAGTGTCTAGCCTGATAGCCTTTGTCATCAAAAACATGGCCAAATCTACTTCCCCTTCATGACATAAGCACAGAAGGTCTGCATCACTGCCAGAAGTGGAGGCAGGAGCATCGGAGGGTGTGGACGGCTCAGCGGTGTCAGGATCATTGTGAGGCACAGAAGGTGCAGGCAGATTAGAGGGTCAGGAGAATGGACTGGGATCCCGTGATGAACTCTTCCAACATGGATGGTGTTCGATGTCAATAGGGTGGCATTTATCACCATAGACGTTGCCGGGCTGGGTATGTTGAACAAGCACCTTAGTATAGCTCTCAACCGACTACAAAAGTAGTACATAGTGTAGGTTACTATATGTAGTAAATGGTTCCCACCATACCTGTACACTATATAGCTTTGAACTCAGCTTATCTGAGTTCTAATTCATCTTGTTCCACTACTTTGTCCATTGTGGCGTCTCAACTAGCATCTCAAGAACCCTTACCAAGTCCATCTCTGGAACCAACAACCTCAATAACATCTACCAGTGTTCCTCTGTGAGTAATAGGCAGTTCTCTGTGATACAACCTGCTTTCAACAGGTTATGAGCCCTGTTAGTGCTTGATAGTGTGCACCTCATGGTCGCACCTATCTGATGCCTAACTTGCGCGACGCCATCTGGCAAATGTAATCTTGGTGGTTAACTGTTCTCGCTGAATGTTGTACAAATGATTGTTCGTGACGAACATTTTCCACCCGTATAGGGTGAACCTATGCTGGAATAGCACGCTAACGCTGTTGCATTCCAGATACTTACTAGAAATGTCGACCTCTTTGTCTACTGTTGCCAAGGACTCTCACATCCCGGTCTTTACTGGTGCAAACTGGGCCTCCTGGTGGCCTGCAATGCAGGTGTACATCCTCGCGATGGGGCACGACTGGGTGATGTAGGTTTCTCCTCCACCTGCGCCAACCCTGACGACTGACCACGACATGTCGTATTGGATCAGCTGGTCAAGGGGCAACTCAATGATTATGGGCTCTATTGCCCTCCATCTCAACGAGGCCCTTTGGGCCAAATATTCGGTGTACGGTACTGCCAAAGAATTAGTCGTAGCCCTTGAAGGGGATTACACGACGCCAGGGATCTCCCAGGCATATGCACTTTTCAAGGAGCTCCTAAATATTATGGTCCCCGCCAACGCACATCCCATGCTAGCCCTCTCCAAGGCCGAAACCCTCTTCACCCAGCTGAAGGAAGCCGGCTATGATATCCCCACCAAAATACAGGTGATGCTGCTCTTGAGCAAGCTCCCTGCGACTATGGACATCGTCACACAGATGATTGTCCAGGTGAAAGGAACTGATGGGAAACCGAAGGACCTCTCTGTCGCCAAGATACATACAGCTGCAGTCCTCTCCTGGGACCAGCACCATCTCTTGGAGAAGGCCCGAGGAAAACAACCCATGCATGCAAACCGCATCAGCATGGTTAAGCGAAAGGGGAATGATCCCTCTTTTCAGCAGCAGCAGCAGCCCTCCACCTCACAGCAGCCTCAGCAGCAGCAGCAAAAAGAAGAGGCTAGCACCTCTGAGAAGAAGAAGAAAATGTGTCGAGGTAAGAAGGCGAAGTCTAATGACCATGCCCATATCGCCTCTACGGCAATCATCACCCCCACTCATTTCCTTGACGCCTTGGCTCCTTCACCTGCCATCGACCCCCACGCAATGGTGCATCGCGCACCTTCTCTCTATCAAGGGGAACAAGGCCTGCCTTTTGATCCTCAGATCAAACAGGCATTTTCTCTTGCTGAAAGGCTTGAGATTATCCCTTCCATGGAGAATATTCGTGGGTTAGACGCGATAATCCCACTCGCCGGCCCCTCTCTCTATATGTCCGCTCTGCTGTCCCTTCCTCCTCCCTCGGTGGGTCCCCCTCCTCTCTCTCATTGGATGTTCAATGTGGAAGCCTTCAGATTTCCTTCGCTCACATCTGACATTCCGGACCCACAGGATTTTGCCACCTTCATGGCGACCATCGAGGAGATGTCTGAAGAAGACCTCCCACCTCCTCTGGCCAAGAGGAAGTGCTCTCGCCACTCTTGCAAGTGTGCGATCAAGCCTCCTTCAGCTGATGGCTGGGACTCGGAAGACCTGGATGAATTTTACGGTACCTATACAGGTAATTCTGATAAACTGAAAAAGGACGAGGATACGGTAAGTATCTTCAGTTCAGATATTGACGCCCAAGTGGCTGCTGCCGCCAGGATTGAGGCGGAATATGTTGAAGAGGATTTCAACAAACAAATAAGGCAAGTGATTCATCCATCCACCAGAAATCACATTCGCTCACTGCGGCTCCCTTCTGATGCGTTATGTACTGCTCGAGTAGGGACATGCAGATGTAATGTTATGTTAGCTAGTGTAGACACCACCGTGATGTCCACTACAATAAATACATTATGTCCTTGCCGCTCTGAATTGCGTGATCATAAGAAAAAGTGTGGATGTGATCACAACATAATGTTGTGGATCCTTGACTCAGGTGCTTTAATGCACTTCACCCCCGAATGAAGCGACTTCGTTGAATACACAGAGTTAAAAGGTTCTGCATGTATACCTGTGTGAACCGCCTCTGGTGTCATCTTTGTAATAGGTATAGGTCGAGTACTTGTCAATTGGAAGGATGAGCACCACGAAATGCATGTCCTTGAACTCCACGGTGTTGGGCACATTCCCCACTCTGGCATTCGACTTGTCCCCCTGGGCCAACTTCTTTGTCATGGAGCGAAAATTCACGGTGATGTGAACTCGTTAGTAGTAACTTATGGTGATGGCATTACTCTCGCCCCATTCATTCCAGGCCGTATTGGTCCTAACATGTTCACCTTGAAAGGGCTACCGCTCACTGCGAAACCATCAGCCCATATGATGAAGTCAATTACATATGACATAGTACATCGACGACTTGGACACCCATCTAAAGATGTCTTTCGACATGCCCATAAGCACGTCAAAAACATGCCTGATGTCGAGATTCCTACCACAGACTCCATCTGCCCTGACTATGCGATGGGCAAACTACTAAACAGGAGTTTTCCTCCTTCTGAGCATTGTGCTACACGCACGTTTGAATTGATTCATTTGGACCTAGGCGGTGGCAATGGTGACATGCTTCGGCGAAGCGAGGATGGGTGGATGGGAGCACGATACTTCCATCTCCTCTGGTCCAATAATGGTCCACACGTTCTGCATAGACGAGTTCTGCTGGTTTGAGAGCTGATGAGGACGCAGACAGGGTCGATGGAACAGTAGGGACAAGAGGGGAGGAGAGAGGGATGAACGGCGGGTGCTCTTGTTCATTGAGCTCCCGAAGGTAGTGATCGAGGTCTTTGAGGAAGTCGAAGAAACCCATCTGATGGGAGAGCATGTTTAAGGAGTCGTTAAGCTGCTTGACGACATCTCTGATGACAGATTTAAAGAAATCTAATTGCGGGTCAGAGGAGTAATGATTGGCTAGGAGCTCTAGCCGGCTGACTTGGTGAGATGCTGTGTAAACGGCGAGAAGGGGGAACCCCATGTCGAGGTGAGCATTGATAGGAACTGCAAGGTGTGAGTCCCTGAAGTACGAGTGGAGGCGGTAGATTTGATTGTTGTCTGGGAAGTCATCGACCAGACAGTGAGTGAAGAGTGGGACATCCATAGATACAACCGGGACGGCAGGAGCACGAACGAATACTTGAGAGGCCTGGACAGTAGGGGGGAGGTGTTCATCGGCAACGAGAGTAGTTCCACTAGGAGGCAGAGGGGTTTCTACGGTAACGGATGGTTCAGTAATAGAAATAGAGGATTCAGTAGAAAGAAAAGACGATTCATAGAGGTTAGACATTGAAGACATTGTTTTGTTTCTAGTGATGGTTTTTATTTCTGTTGGTGGTTTGAGAGGAAGAGGATGAGGAAGGAAAGGTGGAGGAGTGAAGTCTTTTATATTCGTTGAGTGTGGACTTTGCATTTTTGAGGTTCCGCTCAGGGACCCAAGAGTCTTCTTTGGCCGAATATCCTTTCCATCGGATCAGGTAATAGCGGGAAGACGGAGCTCTGCGGTGGCGTAAGATCCGTTCTATTTCATATTCTTCTTTGCCATCAACCAGGTCAGGAGGTGGCGCAGGGAAATTCTTCCCATGGACAGGGTTTTCGCAATAGGGCGATAAGAGGGAAGTATGGAAGATGGGGTGAATCTTCCATGTTTGTGGGAGTCGGAGTTGGTATGTAATAGGCGATAGGACCTTCGTGATGGTAAAAGGTCCTTCTCGCTTCGGGGCGAGTTTCGGATGGACGACATGGCATTTCAGGTTGTAGGCTTCTAGCCACACCTTATCGCCTTTCTTGAAAGGGACGAATGGTTTTCGAGAACGAGAGGCCATAACTTGCCTGGCTAATTCGTGTGCAGCAAGGGCTTCGTTTCGAGCAGCGGTGAGGGGCGGTTATCTGTTCTTCCATGGCAGGGAGGTTTAACGAGGCGATAACATCGGGAAGGGCATGAGGTTCATATCCCATCATTAGGAAGAACGGGGATTTGCCGGTGACAGAGTGGGGATGGTGATTATGTGCGAATTCTGTGTGGGTAATTGATTCGGACCATGCGGTAGGGTTGTTTCCGCAGTAGATATGCAGATAGGTCTCGATTTCCTGATTAACCTGTTCAGTTTCACTGTCAGTCTGAGGATGATATGCTGTGGAGAGGGAGAGATCATAACCGAGGATCCTCCCGAGTTCTTTTGCAAAGGCAGAGGCGAATTGAGGGCCTCTGTCTGAGATGATTTTGTCGTAAAGGCCAAAGCATGAGTAGACTTTCATGAAGAAAAGTGAGGCTACTCCTTTGGCGGTGCAAGTTTTCTTTGTTGGGCATAGAATTACCCCCTTAGTAAGCCCTTGGTCGACCACGACCAAGAGGGAATCAAAGCCAGCAGAGGGAGGAAGATCAGTGATAAGATCGCAAGAGATCTGCTAGAAGGGTTGAGAGGCGGTCAAGGAGATAGGAAGGAGCAGGGGCGACGTTGGATGGGTGTTCACTTAGATAGCGATAGCACAGCCAGAAACAAAGGAATGGACATGTGTAGTGAGGCCTGGCCACCAGTAATCGGCGGCGAGAAGCTGATGAGTTTTCAGGAAGCCGGGATGGCCGGCAGAGGGATGATCATGGCAACGTGAGACAATGGAGCGATGGAGACCCTCGGTGGGAGGGATGTAGACTTGGTTTTTGTAAAGGAGAATGCCATCGCGAAGTTGCCAGTCAGAGAGACGGGAGCGGAAAGGAGCAGGGAGACCCTTGTGAAGGGATTGAAGGACAGATAGATAGAGGTTGTCTTTCTTCGACTCATCTTCGATGACACTAGAAATAGTGGAGTCAATCATATTGACAAAAAGAGAGGGGGGAAGAAGGACGGTTCCCTGGTTGTCGTCATCGGAAGTGGGGACAAGTTCAGGGCAGCGAGAGAGAGCATCGGGGGCAGCAAGATTTTTGCCGGGAATGTGGGTGATCTTGAGATCAAAATCAGCAAGATCCAGGAGCCAGCAGGCCTGACGATGATTCAGGTGCTGGGCGGAACGGAAATAGGTCAGGTTTTTGTGGTCAGTAAAAACCTGGACAGGAAAAGTGGAGCCAAGAAGGTAGTGATGCCATGCTTTGAGAGCTCAGAGAATCGTGAGGAGTTCATGATCGTAGATATCATAGTTTCTCTCTGCGGGGGAAAATGATTCAGAGAGATAAGAGCAAGGGTGCCACTCGCCATTGGCATCGGTTTGCAGTAAAACAGCCCCAAAAGCGTACTTAGAGGCGTCAGTTGTAATGGCGAATGGGGCAGAAACGTCGGGAAAAGAGAGGACGGGTTTTGCGAGGAAGAGGGCTTTGAGGCGATCGAAAGTGCTCTGACAGGATGGTGTCCAGGCCCAAGCCTGGGATTTCTTGGTGAGGTCGATGAGGGGGCGTGCGACGGTGGAATAATTTGGGATAAAGCGGCGATAGAAATTGGCGAAGCCAAGGAAGAAGCGAACATCCTTGACTTTCTTTGGGGTCGGCCACTTGGCGATACCATCGAGTTTTACAAGGTCCATGGCAATCTCACCAGGATGAATGATCATACCAAGGTATTCGACTTCCTTGGTAGCGAAGTTACACTTGGAGAGTTTCAAGTGTAGGTTGAGTTCTTGCATCCTTTGCAGAACGCATTTTGTTCATTCTTCGTGGGTTGCTGGGTCAGGAGAAAAGATAAGGAGGTTGTCCATGTAAATGACAAGCCATCCTTCGGCGATCATATCCCTGAACAAATCGTTCATGAATCATTGGAACGTGGCAGGAGAGTTGGAAGGACGGATCTTCCCAGAGGCAAGGTTTTCATTGATGAAGGCATCCATCGCCTTCTTTTCTTCGGGTGCAAGAGAATAGATCTTTCCAATCTTCGGTTTAAATGACTCATCGAGGTTGTGTTACGATTTATTCTTTTCTTTACTCTTTTCTCTTGACCTGACTAGTCCTCGCCGACTAGCTATGCTAACCTTTACTCGTCTCGGACTATTCCGTATCATCTCGGACTTAGCCATGCCACCCGCTAAGTCCCGAGTCTCTTATCTTCTTATCTTTGATCACGTGTATAACGTTGTTCTTCGTCGTTCTACAACCTTCCATTCCGCAGTCGCTTATTCAGACTTCTCCCTGCGGAATTCCCTTTTCCATCCTGGTCCATGCGTGTTGGCTATATCTATATAAACCCTGCAATTGTGCCGTAGTACCTTAGCTTCGATCTCCTAGGTGTACGTCCTGTAACCTAGTCAGAGTCAAATAAACTCCTCTTTTTCCTTTCGAAGTCTCACCTCCTCCTTGAAAGTCTTCACCGTACTTTGA
>JBBPTC010000725.1:0-12314 GCA_038093955.1 Boletus albobrunnescens
CTGTGCGCATGTAGCTACAGTATATAAAGCCCAATAAATCACCAGGAGATGGCAGTCTTGTCCTCCTGGAGTTTTCCCAACAACAGCTAGTGCTTGGCTCACATCTAGTACTCTTTCCAACCCAAACTACTAGCTCTTAAGTGAGTTGGTCGTTTCAAGAAGGGTAATGTTTCAGATGTCGACAAAAAGAACACAACGCATATGACTGCAAAGTCAAATTTACAGGATCCTTTTTGCCAAAGAAAATAGGAAAGAAAGTCCAAAAGGCGAAGAAGAATGAAGAAGACCTTCCCAAGTTGGAAAACTGTAATGATAAAGAGGACACAGTAGGATGTGTCCAATTCAAAAGGGATTTTTAGAATGGAGGCCTCTATTGACATGAGTACCCTCCTCCTCCTGTCTTACATGTGCTCCTGTACTTGTATCCTCGAAAGCCAAATCTCTTTAGATACCAATACAAGTGATTGACCCCTCGCATGTTATGAAAGTTGTCGATAGTGGCACTGACATTTCCTGCATCGACTTCGGATTTGTCTGAAAACACCACCTACCCACCACTTCTTTACCAAAACTGATTTCTATCTGAAATGTCAATCAAACAATAAACAAGAAAGGCCAGATATGCTTTACCTCTGATCTTTATCTTAACATCGAAGGAATAGCCCAAAAGGTGACCTTCTATGTCATGGACTGCGGAACCAAGAATGTCATCCTCAGACTCCCTTGGCTGAAAAAAGCCAACCCCTCTGTCAACTGGAAATTGAACACCCTCATAATTGACGAATCCACGGATGAATCCAAAGGACTCTATCAATCCTATACCTCCAATGCCCTATCTAACAACACTCATTTAAACCAATATTGCCCCCCTCCTTGTCACACCATGATTAGATCTGCCTATGCTGATCACCTTGAAAAGTTCATTGGACATGAGTCTAAGAATGAATAAATTCAAAGGGCTCATGATGTATACACCTGCCACCAGATCGTATGATTTGGTTCCTGTTTTGCCCCTCTAGGCTCCCCTGTCATTGCCAAGTTAACTTCCACCATGGAGCTTGCTAGAGAGGCTGATAAGAAGGAAACCATTCTTCCTCCTGAATACCAAGAGTACACTTCCGTCTTCTCTAAGGAAGCTACTGACCATATCCCTCTGTCCTGACCTTACAATCATGAGATCAACCTTGATGACTCATTTAAACCAAAAATTGGGAAAATCTATCCTCTTGCTCCTAAAGAAAAGAAGGCAACGGATGCCTTCATTGATGAAAACCTTGCATCTGGGAAGATTTGTCCTTCCAACTCCCCCCAAGAGTTTCCTTTCTTTTTCGTCAAGAAGAAAATTGATGGTCTTCACCCTTGTCAAGACTACCACTATCTCAATGAACACACTGTCCATAATGCTTATCCCCTTTCTCTAATTTCTGACCTCGTCAACAAACTCAAGGACGCCAAAGTCTTCACTAAATTCGACATTTGATGGGGTTATAATAATGTCCGTATTAAAGATGGACACCAATGAAAAGCTGCTTTCATTACGCATTGCGGCATCTTTGAACCAACAGTTATGTTCTTTGGCCTGACCAACTCTCCTGCCATGTTCAAACATTTCATGAACGACTCTCTCGTTCAGAGACATGATCGCCAAAGGATGGTTCATCATCTGCATGGACAACCTCCTTATCTTTTCTCCTGATCAGTCAATCCACAAGGAACGTATGAAACGTGTTCTTCAATGGATGCAACAACTCAACTTGCACTTAAAACTCTTGAAGTGCAATTTCGCCACCAAGGAAGTCAAATACCTTGGTATGATCATCCATCCTGGTGAGATCGCCATGGACCCTGTTAAACTTGATGGTATTGCCAAGTGGCCTACTCCAGAAAAAGTCAAGGACATATGCTCTTTCCTTGGCTTCGCCAATTTCTATTACTTCTTCATCCCAAGCTATTCTACCATCACATGAACCTCTCATTGATCTCACAAAACAATCCCAGGCTTGGGCCTGGACTCCCTCTTGCCAAAAAGCTTTTGATCATCTTAAAGCCCTCTTCCTTGCACAACCCGTCCTTCACTTTCCAGATGTTTCTGCACCATTCCCCATTACCACTAATGCCTTTAAATATGCCTCTGGGGCTGTTCACCATGAATTCTGTTAAGCTCAATAGAATTGCAAAGTGGCCTATTTTCCAAAAAGTCAAGGATATATACTCTTTCCTTGGCTTTGCCAATTTCTATCACTGCTTCATCCCCAACTATTCCATTGTCACCCATCCTCTTATTGATCTCATCAAGAAATTCCAGGCTTGGGCCTCGACTTCCTTCTATCAGAACACTTTCAAACATCTAAAAGCACTCTTTCTCACATAACCTGTCCTTTATTTCCCAAATATCTCTGCACCTTTTGCCATCACCACTAATATCTCAAAGTTCACTTCTTGAGCTGTTTACCTCTAAGTCAATGTCAATGGCAAGTGGCATCCCTACTCTTATCTCTCTGAATCATTTTTCCCTGCAGAGAGAAATTATAACATCTATGATTGTGAACTTCATGTGATCCTCCATGCCCTCAAAGCATGGCATCATTATCTTCTTGGCTCTGCTTTCCCCATTTAGATTTTTACTGACCACAAAAACCTCACTTACTTTCACTCTGCCCAGCACTTGAACTGTTGTCAAGCCTGCTGGCTTCTTGATCATGCAAATTTGATCTCAAGATAACCCATATTCCTAGCAAAGATTTTTCTACTTCCAACACTCTTTCTCGTCACCCTGACCTTCTTTCTTTATCTAACCAAGGCACTGTCCTCCTTTTTCCTTCATACTTCATCAAAATAATTAATTCTACCATCACTAATGTTATTGAAATAGAATTGAAAAGGGATGATCTCTATCTTTCTGTTCTGCAGTCAATTGATGGATACCTCTCCACTTCTTTTTATTCTCACCTCTCTAACTGTTACTATTGGTGATTTCGCTCTCTAACTGGACTCATTGGGTTGCCCACCCTCACTTTACTTATCTATAATTTTTCCGGATTTTTCTAGCTTCTTGTGGAGCCTCTGCCCATACAGATGCTTACCTTTGTGCCCATTCTGTGATGTGGCGCAGTGTTTATCTATGTTTACTTCAAGCGCACTTACTCCCTGAGAGTCCACTTTGTACCCTTTGGTTACTTACTGTGGACTCCAGGTCTGTATATCTTGTTACACATCTTGAATATCATTATGGTTACTTACTGTGGACTCCAGAGTCGCCCTGAGTTGATCCAGCTAGTGGCTAGTCCGCTTTACCCAAGTTTCCTACCTCAAACAGTAGGCAGTGGACAGGGAGAGATTGTATCCAAGGATTCTCTCAAGTTCTTTAGCAAATGCAGAGGCAAATTGAGAACCTCTGTCTGAGATGATTTTATCATAGAGGCCACATTGTGAGTAGACTTTCATAAAAAAGTGTGATGCTACTCCTTCAGCAGTACAAGTTTTCTTGGTAGGGCAGAGAATTACCCCCTTAGTAAGCCCTTGGTTGACCATGACCAAGAGAGAATTGAAGCCAGCAAATGAAGCAAGGTTGGTGATAAGATTGCAGGAGATCTGCTGGAAAGGACAGGTGGCAGTTGAGAAGATGGAGAGCAGAGGAGCAGAGGTTGGATGGGTGTTTGCTTTGTTTTGCTAACAAACAGCACAGCCAGAGACAAAGGAATGGATACTGGAGGCAAGGCAAGACCACCAGTAGTTAGCAGAGACAAGTTGACAAGTTTTCAAAAAGCTGGAATGACTGGCAGAGAAATAATCATGGCAACAAGCAACAATGGAGTGATGGAGGCCCTTGGTAGGAGGAACATAGACATGGTTCTGGTAGAGGAGGATGCCATTGTGAAGTTGCCAGTTGGAGAGGTGGGAATAGAATGGAGCAGGGAGGCCCTTGTCAAGGAAGTGGAGAATAGAAAGATAAAGATTGTTCTTTTTCGATTCGTCTTCAATGATGCTGGTGATGGTGGAATCAATCATTTTGATGAAGAGGGAGAGAGGAAGAAGGACAGTTCCTTGGTTATCGTCATTGGAAGAAGGAAGGAGATCCAGGCAACAAGAAAGAGCATCAGGAGTGGCAAGGTCTTTTTTACCAGGAACATGAGTGATCTTGAGATTGAAATCTACAAGATCAAGGAGCCAGCATGCTTGACAATGGTTCAAGTGCTGGGCAGAGTGAAAGTAGGTCAGATTCTTGTGGTTAGTAAAGACCTAGATAGGAAAAGCAGAGTTAAAAAGATAGTGGCACTACACTTTGAGGGCATGGAGGATTGCAAGAAGTTTGCAATCATAGATGTCATAGTTTCTCTCTGTGGAAGAAAATAATTCAGAGAGATAAGAGCAGGGATGCCACTCACCATTGGCATCGGTTTGAAGCAAAACAGCTCCAGAGACATATTTTGAGGCATCTGTGGTGATGTTGAACAGTGCAGAGACATCTGGAAAGTGGAGGACAGGTTGTGCAAGGAAGAGAGCTTGAGACAATTGAAAGCACTCTGACAAGAGGGAGTACACCCAGGCCTGGGATTTCTTGGTGAGATTGATGAGTGGTTGTGTGACAGTGGAGTAATTAGGAATAAAGTGGTGGTAGAAGTTAGCAAAGCCAAGGAAAGAGCATACATCCTTGACTTTTTCTGGGATAGGCCACTTGATGATACCATCAAGTTTAACAGGTTTCATGGTGATCTCACCAGGATGGATGATCATACCAAGGTATTCAACTTCCTTGGTGGCAAAGTTGCACTTAGAGAATTTCAAGTGCAGGTCAAGTTCTTGTATTCATTGAAAAACACGTTTTGTTCATTCTTTGTGGATTGTCTGGTCTGGAGAGAAAATAAGGAGGTTGTTCATATAGATGATGAGCCATCCTTCAGTAATCATATCTCTGAACAAGTTGTTCATGAAACATTGAAAAGTGGCAGGGAAGTTGGTCAAGTCAAAGAACATGACCATGGGTTTGAAGAGACTGCAATGCATGATGAAAGTGGCCTTCCATTGGTGTTACGCTTGACCTGGGTAAGGATGAGTGTAGCCTAGAATGGTTGAAGGTTGAGGAGTGACGCTATGGTGATATTGTAGGTCAGGATAGGAATAGACATTATGGTAGTATTACGAGTTTGGACAGGAAACAACATTGTGGTAATATCACAAGTCGAGGTCAGGAAGGACATTGTGCAGCAATGTCACGAGTCAAGCAAGAGAGAATGGTGGAATGCTATTCGTATGAGAAAGCATTGAGTCAATAGTCTCAATGATGACTAGATCAAGAACACCACTCAAAGTATGGTGAAGACTTATAAGGAGGAGTTGAGACTTCGAAGAGAAAGGATGTGTTATTAGACTTCAACTAGGTTACAGGATATACACCTAGGAGATCAAAGCTGAGGTACTATGGTACAATCATGGGGGTTTAGATAAATATGTTAATGTGCACAGACCAAGACAAGAAAGGGAATTCCATAGGGAGAAGTCTGAATAAGCACCTGTGGAATGGAAGGTGGTGGAATGATGTAGAACAATGTTATACACATGATTGAAGATAAGAAGTTAAGAGACTTGGGACTTAGCGGGTAGCATGGCTAAGTGGCGTGGAATAGTCTGAGATGATATAGAGTTAGCATAGCTAGTCGGTGAGGACTAGTGAAGACAAAAGAAAAGAATAAATTGTAACATTAATAAATTGTAACAATTGGTGTCTGTCTTTAATGTAGACATTGTTGTAACCCCATTGAACATTGAACTTGGTAAAGACTTTGATGTCTTTGAGTTTGTTGACAAGGTTGGAGATCAGAGGAAGAGGATAAGCATTGCAGATGGTAGGTTCGTTTAGATAGTAGTAGTCTTGGCAGGGATGAAGACTGCCATGTTTCTTTTTGATGAAAAAGAAGGGAGATACTTGAGGAAAGTTAGAAGGATGGATCTTTCCAGAGGCAAGGTTTTCATTGATGAAAGCATCTGTTATTTTTTTCTCTTCAGGAGCAAGGGGGTAGATTTTCCCAATCTTTGGCTTGAAAGATTTGTCAAGGTTGATCTCATGATCATAAGGTTGGGAAGGTGGAATGTGATCAGTGGCTTTCTTTGAGAAGACAGAAGTGTATTCTTGGTATTCTGGGGGAAGGACGGTTTCCTTCTTGTTTTTGTTAGCTTCTCTGGCTAGCTCCATGGCAGAAGTAAGCTTGGCAATGATAGGGGAGCCTAGAGGGGCAAAACGAGAACCAAATCATATGATCCAGTGGTAAGTGTAAACGTTGCAGGCCATTTGGATGTATTTGTTTTTGGACTTGTGTCTGATGAACTTTTCAAGGTGATCAGCAGCAGCAGCTCTAATCATGGTATGTTGAGGAGGGGGGTGACATTGATTTAAAAGGGTGTCGTTGAACAAAGCATTAAAAGCATAGGATTGGTAGAGTCCTTTGGATTAGTCTGCAGACTCATCAATAGTGAAGGTGTTTGACTTCCAATCAACAGAGGGGTTGACGTTCTTTAGCCAAGAGAGTCCAAGGATGACATTCTCAGTTCCACAGTCCATGACATAGAAGGTCACCTTTTGGACTATTCCTTTGATGTTTAGATAAAGGTCAGAGGTGAAGTGAATCTGGCCTTTTTTGTTTATTGTTTGATTGATATTTTGGATAAAGATTTGTTTTGGAAGATGGGTCATGGGTAGGTGGTGTTTTTGGACGAATCTGAAGTTGATGTAGGAAATATTGGCACCACTATCAACTAAGATGTGGGTGTTGATGACTTTCATGACATGCGAGGGATCAATTACTTGTATTGGGATCTGAAGAGATTTTTTGGCTTTCGAAGATACAAATATAGGAGTGCATGTAAGAGAGGAAGAGAAGGGTACTCATATCGTTAGAAGCCTCCATTCTAAAAATCCTTTTTGAATTGGACACGTCCTACAGTGTTCTCTTCTTCGTCACAATTCTCCAACTTTGGAAGGTCTTCTTTGTCCTTCTTTGCCTTTTGGACTTTCTTTTCAGTCTTTTTTGACAAGGAGGGTTTTATAAATTTGACTTTACAGTCATATAAGTTGTGTCCCTTTTGGCAACATCTGAAACATCATCCTTCTTTGGAAAATAGTATTTATTCCTTAGGGGTAAGCTTTTTTCTAGACAATGGAAGGCAGACAATGTTGATGTCCATGACATTAGGGTCCTTTTCTTTGACGTGGGTGGTAGAGAAGAAGCAGGGAGTCAAGGATGGATTTCTGTGCATTGCACAGATAAGATTAGATTGGTTGGTATTTTATTTGAAGACCAAAGCTTTTTTGGTACAGTCTCCATTGCTAGAATCTGTCTCATGATCAGTTCCAGGATGCTGGCAGAGAAGTAGTTTATGAGGACGAGTTCCTCAGTGATACTGCTTATGGCAATCTGGTTTTTAAATTCAGTGATGTACTCAGAGAGTACCTTGTGATTTTTGATTCTAGTGATAGCCAGCCAGGTAATTGTGTCAGTTCTGGTGCTGGCATGGTTGATGTTACAATTTATTCTTTTTTTTTGTCTTGACTAGTCCTCATCGACTAGCTATGCTAACCTCTACTCATCTCAGACTATTCCATGCAACTTAGCCATGCCACCTGCTAAGTCCCGAGTATCTTATCTCCTTATCTTCAGTCATGTGTATAACATTGTTCTATGTCGTTCCACGACCTTTCATTCCGCAGTCGCTTATTCAGACTTCTCCCTGCGGAATTCCCTTTTCCATCCTGGTCCGTGCGCATTGGCAATATCTATATAAACTCTGCAATTGCACCATAGTACTTTAGCTTCAATCTCCTAGATGTACATTCTGTAACCTAGTCTGAGTCTAATAAACTCCTCTTTTCCTTTTGAAGTCTCACCTCCTCTATTACAAGTCTTCACCACACTTCAAGTGGTGTTCTTGATCTAGTCGTCGTTGAGACTATTGACTCAATGCTTACTCGTACGAACAGCACTCCACTGTTCTCCCAACTTTGACTCATGACATTACTGCACAACATCACTCCTGACTTTGACCTGTGATATTACCACAGCGTTGTTTTCTGTCCAGATTTGTAAAACTACCACGACGTCTCTTCCAGTTCAACCTACGATATCACTGTAGTGTCATCCCTCAACCTTTGACCAACCTAGGCTATGCTTGTCCTTATCCAGGCCAAGCGTAACAAAAGATTGAAGCTCTCCAGAAGTCCTACCATCGTGTAGTACGCCACCATTTCTTCCTCAAACAGACGTGGTCGACCCAACCAACCTTTAACACCCACCCCTATCCCGTGGTACACTCAATACCACAACCAAGAGCCTTCGCTCTCTCCGGAACCCTCGAACTCTTCGCCCACCTCCTCTGAAAGCGAAGACCTTCACCTCGCATCTCCTACAGACAAGGAAACTGCCCAGACTTTAGCGCATGGCCTCTCGGCATCGCTAATCTTACCCAGACCACCGACACCACCTTCTCCACCCTCTATCTTGAGACAAACTTCCCTCACTACAGCACTCCCATATCCAATCACTAGACCACCTACTCCTATCCCTCTCGCCATGTCATCTACAAAGCACACCGAACTGCGCATTGGCTCTCCTGAGGAGTATGATGGGAACCTGAAGAATGGCAAATCTTGGCTAAACGCTGTATGGACCTATCTCCTGACCAACAAAGATGTTTACAACACCAACGCAAAGAGAGTTGCTTTCGCACTCTCCTACATGAAGAAAGGCACTGCCTATATCTGGGCCTCAACTTTTCGAGCAGCTGCCTTAGACAACAACCCGTTTGGAACCATGTCAGACTTTAAGTCCAAATTCTTAGATGCCTTTGATCACGCCAGCACCAAGACCGATGCCATAACCTGGCTGGCTACAACAAGGATCAAAGTACTCTCTGAGTACATTACTGAATTCAAAAACCAGGTTGTGGTTAGCGGCATCACTGAGGAACTTGTCCTCATTAACTACTTTTCCGCCGGCATCCCCGAAAACCTTATGTGACAAATTTTGGCCATGGAAACCATACCAACAAAGGTCACTGACTGGTACAAGAAGGCCATGGTCTTCAAACAAGGTGCCGACCAATCCGATCTAATCCATGCAATGCACAGGAACCCCTCTTCGACCCCTCATTTCTTTTCGAATACTCACACCAAAGAAAAAGACCCAAATGCCATGGATGTCAATGCTGTCCATCTTCCTAAGCCAACAAAAAGGTTGACTGAAGAAGAACGAATCTGGTTTGCCAAAGAAGGACGATGCTTCAGATGTCGTCAAAAAGGACACTCTTCCTGGGACTGCAAAGTCCAATTCTTGAAATCTTCCCGGCCAATGAAAACCGAAGAGAGAGTCCAAAAGGTAAAGAAAGATGAAAAGGATCTCCTGGATCTCCCCAAGTTGGAGAATTGTGATGATGAAGAGGACACAGTAGGATGTGTCCAATTCAAACAGGATTTTTAGAACAGAGGCCTCAATCGATGCGAGTACCCTCCTCTTCCTCCTCTCTTACATGCGCTCCTGTACTTGTATCCTCAAAAACCAAATCTCTTCAGATTCCAATACAAGTTATTGACTCCTCGCACATTATGAAAGTCATCGACACCTGTGCCCTAGTCGATAGTGGTGCTGACATTTCCTGTATCGACTTCAGATTCATCCGAAAACACCACCTACCAACCACTCATTTACCCAAACTGATTTCCATCTGAAACGTCAATCAGACAATTAACAAGAAAGGACAGATTCGTTTCACTTCTGACCTGTATCTCAACATTGAAGGAATAGCCCAAAAGGTAACCTTTTATGTCATGGACTGTGGAACCAAAAACGTTATCCTTGGACTTCCCTGGCTAAAGAAAGCCAACCCCTCTGTTGATTGGAAATTGAATACCCTTATGATTGATAAATCCGCAGATGAATCTAAAGGACTCTATCAATCCTACACATCTAACGCTCTCTCCAATGATACTTTCTTAAACCAACATCACCCCCCTCCTTGACATACCATGATCAGAGCGACCACTGCTGATCACCTGGAAAAGTTTATCGGACATGAGTCCGAAAACAAATACATTCAATGGGCCCGCGACATCTACACTTGCAACCAGATCATATGATTTGGCACCTATTTCTCTCCCTTAGGCATCTTTGTTCCAGCCAAACTAACCTCCATCGCCAAAGTAACATCCGCCATGGAGTTAGCCAGAGAAGCTGACAAGAACAAGAAGGAAACTGTCCTTTCTTCTGAATACCAAGAGTATGCTTCTGTCTTCTCAAAAGAAGCTACTGACCATGTTCCTCCTTCCCGACCTTATGACCACAAGATCAACCTCGATGAATCCTTTAAACCCAAGATCGGGAAGATCTACCCTCTTGCCCCTGAAGAAAAGAAGGCAAAGGATGCCTTCATCGATGAAAACCTCGCCTCTGAGAAGATCTGTCCTTCCAACTCTCCCCAAGCGTCCCCTTTTGTTTTTGTGAAGAAAAAAGATGGCAGTCTTCGCCCTTGCCAGGACTACCGCTATCTTAACGAACATACCATCCACAATGCAACACTTACCCCCGTCCTTTAATTTCCGACCTCGTCAATAAACTGAAAGATGCAAAAGTCTTCACCAAATTCAACGTTCAATGGGGTTATAACAATGTCCATATCAAAGACAGACACCAATGGAAAGCCGCTTTCATCACGCATCATGGCCTATTTGAACCCACTGTCATGTTCTTCGGTCTTTTAAATTCCCCTGCCACTTTCCAACGATTCATGAATGATTCATTCTGAGACATGATTGCCGAAGGATGGCTTGTCATCTACATGGACGACCTCCTTATCTTTTCCCCTGACCAGGCAACCCACGAGGAGCACACAAAACATATTCTTCAATGGATGCAAGAACTCGATCTCCACTTGAAACTCTCCAAGTGTAACTTTGCCACCAAGGAAGTCAAATACTTTGGTATGATCATTCATCCTGGTGAGATTGCCATGGACTCAATCAAACTCAATGGTATTGCCAAGTGGCCAACCCCAGAGAAAGTCAAGGACGTATGCTCTTTCCTTGGCT
This sequence comes from Boletus albobrunnescens, assembly GCA_038093955.1. Taxonomy (NCBI): domain Eukaryota; kingdom Fungi; phylum Basidiomycota; class Agaricomycetes; order Boletales; family Boletaceae; genus Boletus; species Boletus albobrunnescens. The sequence continues at coordinate 11,072 of JBBPTC010000725.1, forward strand.
TTGCCAATTTCTATTGCTGCTTCATCCTGAACTACTCAACCGTTGCCCTCCCTAATGTTATCGCCTCGTCCAACCTCCCTGCCATTGAAGAATGGATAAACTCCCTCACTGCTGCTCGAAACAAAGCCCTTGCTGTGCACAAACTTGCTAGGCAAGTCATGGCCTCTCATTCTCAAAAACCATTCTCTCCTTTCCAGAAAGGCGATAAGGTGTGGCTGGAAGCCTGCAACTTGAAACACCATGTTGTCCACCCTAAACTCGCCCCGAAATGCAAAGGACCCTTCACTATCATAAAGGTCTTATCACCCATCATGTATCAACTCCGACTCCTACAGACATGGAAAATTCACCCTATGTTCCATACTTCCCTCTTATCACCCTATTGCAAAAACACCATTCATGGGAAGAACTTCCCTGTGCTACCACCTGATCTTGTTGATGGTGAGGAAGAATACGAAATTGAGCAGATTTTATGCCACTGTGGAACTCTATCTTCCTATTATTACCTAATCTGATGGAAAGGACATTCAGCTGAAGAAGACTTCTGGGTTCCTGAGCGGAATCTTAAAAATGCACAGTCTGCTCTAAGCGAGTATAAAAAACTTCACTCCTCCACCTTCTCTTCCTCGTCTTCCTCGTCTTCAACATCCACTACAAGAAACAAAAACCGTCTTTGCTAAAAACAATGTCGTCAATGTCAAATCTCTATGAATCTTCTTTTCTTTCCTCTGACCTTACTTCTGTCACTAAATCCTCTGTTACCATAGACACCCCTCTGCCTCCTAGCGGAACTACTCTCGCTGCTGAAGAAAACCTCCCCCCTACTGCCCAGGCCTTGATGTCATCCTCTCAAGTATTTGTTTGTGCCCCCACTATCTCAGTTGTACCTGTGGACGTGCCACTCTTTGCCCACCATCTGGTTGATGATTTCCCAGATGATAACCAGATCTACCGCCTCCATTCCTACTTCAGGGACTCGTACCTCACAGTTCCTATCAACGTCCATCTCGACATGGGGTTACCCCTTCTTGCTGTCTATATGGCAGCCCATCAAGTTGGCTAGCTAGAACTCCTAGCCAATTATTATTCTTCTGACCTGCAACTCGACTTCTTAAAATGTTACTATTGGTGATTTCGCTCTCTAACTGGACTCATTGGGTTGCCCACCCTCACTTTACTTATCTATAATTTTTCCGGATTTTTCTAGCTTCTTGTGGAGCCTCTGCCCATACAGATGCTTACC
>JBBPTC010000727.1:0-12286 GCA_038093955.1 Boletus albobrunnescens
GCAAAGGGGAAAAGCTTGATTTTTTGTAATGGTAGTGGTTACAAATGAAGCAGATGATGTAACCTGGCTTAGTCAGCAGAAGTCCCCAAAGGCAAGGGTGACTGGTGTTATGCTTGGCCTGGATAAGATCGAGCATAGCCTAGGATAGTCGAAGGTCGAGGAGTGATGCTACGGTGATATCGTAGGTCAGACTGGAATAGATGTCGTGGTAGTATCATGAGTCTGGATAGGAGACGACACTGCGGTGATATCACAGGTCGAGGTCTGGAATGACGTCATGCAGTAATGTCACAAGTCGAGCAAGAGAGAACGGTGGAGTGCCATTTGTATGAGCAAGCATTGAGTCAATAGTCTCAATGATGACTAGATCAAGAACACCACTCAAAGTGCGGTGAAGACTTGTAATGAGGAGGTGAGACTTCGAAAGGAAAAGAGATGTTATTAGACTCAGACTAGGTTACAGGATATACACCTAGGAGATCAAAGCTAAGGTACTTTGGTATGATTGTGGGGTTTATATAGATAAGCCAACGTGCATGGACCAAGACAAGAAAGGGAATTCCACAGGGAGAAGTCTGAATAAGCAATTGTGGAATGGAAGGTCCTGGAACGATGAAGAACAATGATGTACACATGATCAAAGATAAGAAGATAAGAGACTCTGGACTTAGCAGGTGGCATGGCTAAGTGGTGTGGAATAGTCCAAGACGAGAAGAGGTTAGCATAGCTAGTCAGTGAGGACTAGTCAAGACAAAAGAAAAGAATAAATTGTAACAACTGGAAGGTTGTATGAACTGAACTTGGAGAGGTTCCCCCTATGTTAGCAATAGGTGATGACTAAGTAGACGATGTCAAGAGGAGCCATATGGCAACAGCAATGAGATATGATTGCAATAGTGCCTACCCTAGGCTGACACTTGGTTACCTCCTAGGGCTAGGGCTTAGGTTGATATTACACTGGTGGTTACGCTGGTATTGCATAGATCAAGCTTAGGGCTTGATCAACTACAGTGGCTAGACTATATACTATGTGAGGCATGGCTATGCGCCTCAATAAGGAAGTACTGGTCCATGCAGCACCAGCCTTTGTAAGGAAAGTGGAATAAGTGGATACCCATCAGGATTCCACATGTACAGCCTCCATGGATATGAGAAGATGAAGTAAGATCCATGGAGCAGGATAGAAGAGAGAAAGGAACCCATCGGAGTTCCGTCATGTCATATATTCTATTAAGGATATCTGGAGAGCCGTGAGGCTGTGGTTCCTAATCCAAGGATGGATAGCCGCGAGGCTATAACTCCGTCAGGTACCCAAGAGGCAGTGTCTCCTATTCAGGAAGACGGGGAGCTGTGAGGCTGTGCTGTAACAGGGTTCCGTAGTGTCAGTGTATTCCCAGGGCGATAGGTTGTTGTTCATCAGAGCCTATTGGAGAATACAGGGAGTAGGGTTGGTCTGGTGGCTTGAGGGCAAGGCCCGGCGTATGTGAGAAGAGGATGAGCGATATGGACAAGGGTCCACTATCGTGAGCAAGTGGATGAGCTGATGAGCTCAATTGTTGGGTATACTAGTGTGTCGGCAACACTAGTGGTGCTGTCGGTTATCATATGACTCGTCATATGAGGGTGGCAGGATGTAGGAGTCATGTGGGCGATCTGTCATGTGAGGTATTCGGTTTGAGCTCCACAGAGCAAGGTTGGATGTCAGACTGCAAGTCTGACGACAACTGTAACAGAATGCCTTTAAACTACCTTATCTCCAGAACCAACCGGAATACCATCGATGCTATCTAATCATCCCCAAAAGAATGCTATCCAGAAGGTCCACCCTGTCTTCTCTTGAGGAATGCCTTTGATGACAGTCTACCCTGTCTTTCGTACCAACAAAGAGTTGTGATACTTATTGAACTCTTCCTAGTATCAAGGACCATCCTTCATCTTAGGAAAAGACTAATGTCTGCCTGAGCGTGAAGTGCCCAAGATCTCTACCCACCGAAGCATCACTTAGAAGAGACTGCTAAGTCTATAAACTGGATCACTAGATCTGGAACTGCCCAGACTCACGCCTGTAGACTGGAAAGTCTCAAAAACTACCATGTTACCTCCAGAACCGACCAGAATCCCTCGATCAAACATCCTAATATAATTGGATGTCCCTGACAACTGCTATGTTGTAAAACTGGACTCGACGCCTCTACTCCATGCCTTTCCCTCTACCAAAAAAAAACAACATGCACTTCTAGTCACTGAGAAATACTCTCGCCGACTAGGGCTCTACTTCGAAATGGAAGTTTGTATATCGATGCCACTAAGGAAGAAAAGCATACTCAAAGATTCCTCAACCCTCCGCACCTGTCCTCTCACGTCAACAAGATCTAGGAAGATCACCATTCCTAGTACCTTTACGAAGAACTAGTGTATCTGCTATGACATAAAACTAGATCGAATGTCCACTATGACAATAAACTAGATTGAGCGTCCACTATGATGATAAACTGGATCCTTTGACCAGCAAGTTGTAAAACTGAATCATCACCTTTGATAGCCATTCGGTTTCCTAATCTTCAGTGACTAGCACTGGTCCTGGCTTGTTGATTGATTGGCCTGGAAGGCATTCTTTGTAGAGTTTTACTCTAGATATATTCACTACTGGATGAATTCGCATAGATCTTGGTAAACGAAGCTTGATGGTGTTGTTGCTGATCAATTCCATAATAACATAAGGTCCTAACCATTGTTCTGACAGCTTGCAAGAAGCTCATGTCAATTTCAAATTTTCTGTAGAGAGCCAAACTTTATCACCAATGACGTAATTGGGTGCCTTAAATCTATATTTATTGGCTTGTTCTTTCATATGATGTTGGGCTTTCTCCAGATTGGCCTAAGTTTGCTCTATAGTGTCCTGAATATCTTTTGCAAATTGTTCTGCAGTGGGAGCTTTGGTGGAGCATTGCTCAAAACCCAAGCGAGGCTAATAAGTATAAGTTACTTCAAACGGAGATTTCCGAGTAGATTGTTGTTGCTTTGAGTTATACGAGAATTGTGCAAGGGGTAACCAATCAACCCATTCATCTTGTTTTTCACAAGTGAATAAGTGAAGATATTGTTGGAGATCTCTATTCATTCATGTTTGCCCATCAGTTTGGGAATGGAAGGCTGTTACGATTCATTCTTTTCTCTTGTCTTGACTAGTCTTCGTCGACTAGCTATGCTAATCTCTTCACATTTTGGACTATTCTGCGCCACTTAGCCATGCCACCCACTAAGTCCTGAGTCTCTTATCTTCTTATCTTCCATCACATGTATAATATTGTTCTATGTCATTCCATGACCTTCCATTCTACAGTTGCTTATTCAGACTTCTCCCTGCAGAATTCCCTTTCCTGTCTTGGTCCATGCGCATTGGCATATCTATATAAACTCCCGCGATTGCATCATAGTACTTTAGCTTCGATCTCCTAGGTATACCTCCAGTGACCTAGTAGAAAGCCAATAATATCTCTTTTCCTTCAAAGTCTCACCTCCTCTGTTACAAGTCTTCACTGCACTTTGAGCAGTGTTCTTGATCTAGTCGTCATTGAGACTATTGACTCAACGCTTACTTGTACAAACGGTACTCCACTGTTCTCTCTTGCTCGACTTGTGATATTACTACATGATGTCATTCCTGACCTCAACTTGTAATATTATCGCAATGTCATCTCCTATTCATACTCGTGATACTACCACGAAGTCCATCCCAGTCCTGACCTACAATATCACCATAGTGTCACTCCTCGATTTTTGACCATCCTAGGCTATACTCATCCTTATCCAGGCCAAGCGTAACAAAAGATTGAAGCTATCCAGAAGGCCTACCATTGTGTAGTACACCACCATTTCTTCCTTGTACAGATGCGGTCAACCTGACCAACCCTTAACACCTATCTCTATCCCATGGTATGCTCGATACTGCAACCAAGAGCCTTCGCTATCTCCTGAACCTTCGAACTCTTTGCCCACCTCTTCTAAAAGTGAAGACCTTCACCTTGCCTCCCCTACTGACAAGGAAACTGTCCAGACTTTAGTGCATGACCTCTCAGCATCGCTAACCTTACCCAGACCACCGACACCACCATCTCTGCCCTCTATTTTGAGGCAAACATCCCTTGCTACAGTGCTCCCATATCTGATCACCAGACCACCTACTCCAACCCCTCTTGCTCCACCTATCACCATGTTGTCTACCAAACACACCAAACTTCACATTGGCTCTCCTGAGGAGTATGATGGGAACCCAAAGAATGCCAAATCCTGGCTAAACACTATACGAACCTATCTCTTAACCAACAAAGATGTCTACAACACCAATGCGAAGAAAGTCGCCTTCGCACTCTCCTATATGAAAAAAAGTGCTGCCTATACCTGGGCATCTACCTTCCAGGCCGATGCCCTAGACAACAACTTGTTTGGAACCATGTCGGACTTCAAGTCCAAATTCCTAGAAGCCTTTGACCATGCCAGTACCAAAATCGATGCAATCACCTGGCTAGCAACTACTAGAATCAAAGATCACAAGGTACTCTCTGAGTACATCACCGAATTCAAAAATCAGGTTGTAGTTAGCAGCATAACCGAGGAACTCATCCTCATCAATTACTTTTCCGCCAGCATCCCAGAAACCCTGATGAGACAAATCCTAGCCATGGAGACCATACCAACGAAAGTCACTGATTGGTACAAGAAAGCCTTGATCTTCAAACAAGGTGCCGATCAATCTGACCTCATCCATGCTATGCACAGAAACCCCTCCTCAACCCCTCACTTCTCTCATATTCATGCCAAGGAAAAAGACTTTAACACCATGGATGTTGATGTCATTCATCTTCTTTTCCCAAAAAAGCTTACTGATGAAGAATGAATCTGATTTGCCAAAGAAGGGCAATGTTTCAAGTGTCGCCAAAAGGGACACAATTCTTATGACTGCAAAGTCAATTTATACTGCTAAAGAAGACAGAGAAGAAAGTCCAAAAGGCAAAGAAAGTTGAAGAAGATCTCTAAAAGCTGGAGAATTGTAACAATGAAGAGGACACAGTAGGACATGTCCAATTCAAACAGAGTTTTTAGAATGGAGGCCTCTATCAATGTGAGTACCCTCCTCCTTCTCTCTTACGTGCACTTCTGTACTTGTATCTTCGAAAACCAAATCTCTTCAGATCCCAATACAAGTAATTGATCCCTCGCATGTTATGAAAGTCATCAATACCTGTGCCCTAGTCCATAGCGGTGCTGACATTTCCTGCATTGACTTCGGATTCGTCCAAAAACACTGATTACCTACCACTTATTTACCAAAACCAATTTCCATCCAAAACATCAACCAAACAATAAACAAGAAAGGCCAGATTCGTTTCACTTCTGGCCTTTACCTCAACATCGAAGAAATAGCTCAAAAGGTGACCTTCTATGTCATGGATTGCAGAATCGAGAACATTATCCTCAGACTTCCCTAGCTGAAGAAAGCCAACCCTTCCATTGATTGGAAATCCAATATCCTTACAATTGATGAGTGATGAATCCAAAGGACTTTATCAATCTTATGCCTCCAATGCTCTCTCCAATGACACTCTTTTAAACCAACGTTGCCCCCCTCCTCAACACACCATGATCAGAGCAGCCACTGCTGATCATCTCAAAAAGTTTATCGGACACAAGTCTAAAAATGAATACATTCAATGAGCCTGCAACGTTTACACTTGCAACTGGATTGTATGATTTGGTTCTTATTTCTCTCCTTTAGGTTTCTCTGTTCCAGCCAAACTAACCTCCATTGCCAAAGTGACCTCTGCCATGGAGCTAGTCAGAGAAGCTGACAAGAATAAGAAGGAAACTGCTCTTCCCCCCGAATATCAAGAATATGCTTCCGTCTTCTCGAAGGAAGCTACTGACCACGTCCCTCCTTTCTGACCCTACAATTATGAGATCAACCTTGATGACTCGTTTAAACCAAAGATTGGGAAGATCTACCCTCTTATCCCCAAAGAAAAGAAGGCAATGGATGCCTTCATTGACAAAAATCTTGCTTCTGGGAAGATCTGTCAACTCTCCACAAGCGTCTCCCTTCTTCTTTGTTAAGAAGAAAGATGGTGGTCTTCGTCCTTGCCAAGACTACTGCTATCTCAACGAACATACCATCCGCAACGCTTATCCTCTTCCTTTGATTTCCGACCTCATCAACAAACTGAAAGACGCTAAAGTCTTCACAAAGTTTGACATTCAATGGGGTTATAACAATGTCTGCATCAAGGATGGACACCAATGGAAAGCCACCTTCATTACACATCGCGGCCTATTCGAACCTACAGTCATGTTCTTTGGTCTCACAAATTCCACTGCTACTTTCCAACAATTCATAAATGATTCGTTCCGAGACATGATTGCTGAAGGATGGCTTGTCATCTACATGGACAACCTCCTTATCTTTTCTCCTGACCAGGCAACCCACGAGGAGCACACAAAATACGTTCTCCAAATGATGCAAGAACTTGACCTACACTTGAAACTCTCCAAGTATAACTTCGCTACCAAGGAAGTCAAATACCTTGGAATGATCATCCGTCCTGGTGAGATCACCATGGACCCTGTCAAACTCGACGGCATCACCAAGTGGCCTACTTCAGAAAAAGTCAAGGATGTACAATCTTTCCTTGGCTTTGCCAATTTCTATCACCGCTTTATCATGAACTACTCTACCATCACATGCCCTTTTATCAATCTCACCAAGAAATCCCAGGCCTGGGCCTGGTCCCCTTCCTGTCAGAGTGCTTTTGATAACCTCAAAGCTCTTTTCCTTGCACAACCCATCCTTTGCTTTCCAGATATCTCTGCACCATTTTCCATCACCACAGATGCCTTTAAATATGCCTCTGGGGCAGTCCTCCTTCAAACCAATGCCAATGGTGAGTGGCACCCTTGTTCCTATCTCTCTGAATTGTTTTCCCCTGCAGAGAGAAATTACGACATCTACAATCATGAACTCCTTGCAATTCTCCGAGCTCTCAAAGCATGGCACCACTATCTCCTTGGCTCTGCTTTCCCTGTTCAGGTCTTTACTAACCATAAAAATCTGACTTATTTCTGTTCTACCCAGCATCTGAACCAATGTCAGGCCTGCTGGCTTCTGGATCTTGCAGATTTCAATCTCAAGATCATCCATGTTCCCGGCAAAGACCTTGCTGCCCCTGATGCTCTCTCTCACCACCCAGATCTCCTTCCCTCCTTCGACGATGACAACCAGGGAACTGTCCTTCTTTCTCCTTCTCTTTTCATTAACATGATCGATTCCACTATCTCTAGCGTCATTGAAGATGAATTGAAGAAGGACAACCTCTACCTTTCCATTCTCCAGTCCCTTGACAAGGGCCTCCCTGCTCCTTTCCGCTCTCGACTCTCTGACTGGCAACTTCATGATGGAATCCTCCTTTACCAAAATCACATCTACATCCCTCCCACCAAGGGCCTCTGCTGTTCCATCGTGTCTCGTTGCCATGACCACCCTTTTGCCAGCCACCCCGGCTTCTTAAAAACATATCAGCTCGTCTCTGCCAATTACTGGTGGCTGGGCCTTGTATCCAACTTCCATTCCTTAGTGTCTGGCTGCGCTGTCTGCCAGCAGAACAAAGTGAACACCCATCCAACTTTGCCCCCTCTTCTTTCCATCTTCTCGACTGCCTCTCATCTCTTCCAGCAGATTTCTTGTGATTTTATCACCGATCTTCCTCCCTCTGCTGGCTTCAATTTTCTCTTGGTCGTGGTCGACCAAGGGCTTACTAAGGGGGTGATTCTTTGCCCGACTACAAAAACCTGTACTGCCAAATAAGTAGCCTCACTCTTTTTCATGAAAGTCTACTCACGCTTCGGCCTCTATGATAAAATCATCTCAGATAGAGGTCCTCAATTCGCCTCTGCTTTTGCAAAAGAACTTGGAAGAATCCTAGGTTACGATCTCTCCCTCTCCACAGCTTATCATCCCTAGACCAACGACAAAACTGAACAGGTAAATCAGGAAATCAAAACTTATCTGTGCATCTACTGCAAAAACAACCCTACCGCATGGTCTGAATCAATTACCCATGCAGAATTCACTCACAATCACCATCCTCATTCCATCACCGGCAAATCCCCGTTTTTCCTGATGATGGGATATGAACCTCGTGCCCTCCCTGATATTATTGCCTTGTCCAACCTCCCTGCTGTTGAGGAACGAATAAAATCTCTTACTGCTGCTTGGAATGAAGCCCTTGCTGCATATGAACTCACTAGGCAAGTCATGGCCTCTTGTTCCCAAAAACTATTTTCCCCTTTCCAGAAAGGTGATAAGGTGTGGCTGGAAGCCTAAAACCTGAAACGTCACGTCGTCCACCCAAAATTAGCTCCAAAGTGAGAAGGACCCTTTACCATTATCAAGGTCTTATTGCCTATCATGTACCAACTCCGACTCCCACAGATGTGGAAAATCCACCCTATATTTCATGCTTTCCTCTTATCGCCCTATCGCGAAAACACTGTCTATGGGAAAAACTTCCCTGCACCATCTCCTGACCTGGTTGATGGCGAAGAATATGAAATAGAGTGGATATTATGCCACCACAGAACTCCATCTTCTCGTTATTACCTGATCTGATGGAAAGGATACTCGGCCGAAGAAGACTCATGGGTATCTGAGTGGAATCTGAAAAATACAAAGTCTGCCCTTGAAGAATATAAGAAACTTCACTCCTCCACCTTTCCTTCCTCATCCTCTTTTCCTCAAACCTCCACCAAGAACAAAAACTGTCATTAAACAACAATGTCTTCTATATTGAACCTTTATGAGTCTTCTTTCTTTTCATCTGACACTGAATTAGTTACTGAATCCTTTTTTACCGTAGACACCCCTCTGCCTCCTAGCGGAACTACTCTCACTGCCGAAGAAGACCTCCCCCCTACTACCCTGGCCACAATGTTATCCCCTCAAATATTCGTTTGTATTCCCGCCATCCCTATCGTTTCTATGGACGTACCACTCTTTGCCCATCATCTGGTCGATGACTTTCCAGATGATAACCAGATTTACCATCTCCATTCCTACTTTAGGGACTTGCATCTCACAGTTCCTATAAACGCCCATCTCAATATGGGGTCTCCCCTTCTCGCTATCTATTCAGCAGCCCATCAAGTCAGCTGGCTAGAACTCTTAGCCAATCATTACTCTTCTGACCCACAATTTGATTTCTTGAAAACCATAATCAGAGATGTCGTCAAGCAGCTAAATGACTCCATTAACATGCTCTCGCATCAGATGGATTTTTTCGATTTCCTTGAAGACCTTGATTGCTACCTCCAGGAGCTCAATGAACAAGAGCATCCTCCATTCATTCCTCTCTCCTCCCCTCACGTCCCCACTGTCCCTTCGACCCCATCTGCGTTTTCATCCGCCCTAGAACCTGCTGAACTCGCCTATGTGGAATGCATCGACCATTATTGGACTAGAGGAGATGGAAGTGTAGCACTCCCATCCACCCATCCTTGCTTCGCCGAAGCATGCCACCATTGTTATCGATTAAGTCACTTCCAATGTGACTGTTGTTTCTACTGCTGCCCCCTCTGCCTCCAATTTGCACCAGGTCATTTACAGGCCACTTGCCCTCTCAAGAGAAGGTCTACCCCCGCCACTCTGACCTCTCCTGCCACATCCTCCTTGTCTCACTGCACCTAATCTTCTTGGGTGTCTTCCTCATCTTCTGGTCATGGCACCAGATCAGTAAATTTCATGGAACCTATCCTGGTTCCTCCTCTGTCTCGACCTTGTACATGATGCACTCCTCATCGTCCTGTTCCTCGTTCATCCTCTCTGCCAAGGTCTCCCTTGCCTCCTAACTATAATGACAAATATGATTCTACTGCCTGGGCCAACATCACTGGGTCTTCAGGGGGAGCCTATTTAGATCTTTGAAGAGTAGTTCCAATAGGAGTTTGGAACATAATAGGGGGATAATGTTACGATTCATTCTTTTCTCTTGTCTTGACTAGTCCTCGTTGACTAGCTATGCTAATCTCTTTGCATCTTAGACTATTCTGCGCCATTTAGCCATGCCACCCGCTAAATCCCAAGTCTCTTATCTTCTTATCTTCCATTATATGTATAACATTGTTCTATGTCATTCCATGACCTTCCATTCTGCAGTTGCTTATTTAGACTTCTCCCTGTGGAATTCCCTTTCCTATCTTGGTCCATGTGCATTGGCATATTTATATAAACCCCCGCGATCGCACCATAGTACTTTAGCTTTGATCTCCTAGGTGTACCTCCAGTAATCTAGTAGAAAGCCAATAATATCTCTTTTCCTTCGAAGTCTCATCTCCTCCGTTACAAGTCTTCACTGCACTTTGAGCGGTGTTCTTGATCTAGTCATCATTGAGACTATTGACTCAATGCTTATTTTGAAACGACCAACTCACTTAAGAGCTAGTTGTTTGGGTTGGAAAGAGTACTAGATGTGAGCCAAGCACTAGCTGTTGTTGGAAAAACTCCAGGAGGACAAGACTGCCGTCTCCTGGTAATCTATTGGGCTTTATATACTGTAGCTACATGTGCACAGACCGTGCTATGCTTATCTCTACTTACTATACAGAGGTATGAGTTGGAATGACTGGGTATAACATGTGTTTAGGCTGTGTGCATGTGGATTGGGTGTGGCGAGTCATGAGTGGATGATAGGGGTCATGAGTCGAACATATGTGTGACTAGGCAGAACATGTGTTAGATAGCGTGACATGTAAAGAGGTGACATGGTGAAGGTGTGAAGAGTGAACATGTGAAGCCGTGATATCGTGAAGACGTGAAATGGTGAAGTGGTGAAGACCTGAAGACCTAACTGATGTGACTGATGGATTAGGATAAGATGATTAGGAAAAGTGTAGTGAACTTTGGTAGTGAAATAGTTATTGATTCGAGATGAGTGATTAAGAAGCAGGAAAAATAGGAAAAAATAGGGAAAAATAGGGCATGTGTAACAACTTGTACGAATGGTACTCCACCATTCTCTCTTGCTCGACTCGTGACATTACTGCACGACGTCATTCCTGACCTTGACTTGTGATATTATCACAACATCGTCTTCTGTTCGGATTCATGATACTACCACAAAGTCCATCCCAATCCTGACCTATGATATTACTGTAGTGTCACTCCTTGATCTTTGACCATCCTAGGCTATGCTTGTCCTTATCCAGGCCAAGCATAACAAAGGCAGTGGATAGTTTAGGTTGAATCCCTAACCTATGGTATAAGTCTTTCATCATCTGAGAGGCAAATTGAGGGCCTCAATCAGAAATGATGGTAGATGAAAGCCCATGATGTTTCCACACATGGTCTAGATAAAGATAAACTGTATTCAAAGCAGATATCACTTTTATACAAAGGATAAATTCCACTTCTTTAGAGAATTGATCAACGACCACTAAGATTGAATCAAATCCTTTTGATAGGGGTAGATCTGTGGTGAAATCAACAGATATATCCTTCCATGGTTTGTCTGGAATCAATAATGGTTGTAATTTTCTAGCAGGAGCAATGTTTTGTCCTTTAAATCTAGCACAGTGATCACATCTTGAAATATAATTTTTTACTAGTGTTGACATTCCTGGCCAACAATAACTGCACGAGATGAGTTCTAATGTTTTCTCTACACCAGGATGTCCAGCAATAGGAGTGTCATGATGTAATCATATAACCTCCATTCAGAGATCATGAACATCAGGCACAAAGATTTCTTTTTTTTTTAGTCTCCAAGTAGCATTTTGATTTTTTCTTTAATGGTATCAGAATCTGTTTCTACAATGACTGTGTTTCTCTTTTCCTATTTGAGCTCCAGCTTTATGGACTCATTTGAAGTTAAACCTAGATAAATATTGAGCCCATTGGGCTTGTCTATGATTTAGATCTTGTCTTTGCATGAACCATTGGGGATTGGCATGATCATTCTAAATTTCAAATTCGGATTGAGTACCTTCTAGGTAATGTCTCCATTGTTCAAGACTTCGGATAACGCTAAGCATTTTTTTATTGGCTATAGGATAATTTCGTTCTTCTGGACTCATAGAGTGTGAAGAGTATGCAACTGGATGCCATTTGCTGAAACGACTCACTTAAGAGCTAGTTGTTTGGGTTGGAAAGAGTACTAGATGTGAGCCAAGCACTAGCTGTTGTTGGGAAAACTCCAGGAGGACAAGACTGCCATCTCCTGGTGGTTTATTGGGCTTTATATAC
>JBBPTC010000728.1:0-12281 GCA_038093955.1 Boletus albobrunnescens
GTATGTACCCTGTACCCTTACCATATACAGCCTGGTCTGTGCGCATACTTAGACAGTATATAAGGTAGACACTTTAGCACAGTAGAACCCCAGTCTTGTTCACTTCTAGTTTTCCCTCCTCTCCTCCCCTCCATAGTGGCTCATTAGCAGCCTTGACTAATAGATTGGACCCTTTGATCTTCCCACTGATGTGCTGACTGACTGTCAGAGACTATAGAGAAACCCTAAAAGACTTGGGTTATTGACCTTTAGGAGATTAGGTCGTTACACCTCCTACCTCTCATTTTATCACAACAGACAAATATCGTTGCAAAGATACAAATGCGCTTCTCTACGATTCTCTTTGTCCTGGACTTGACATTGTCAATGCCAGATTATGGTATTTCCCTCATTTCTCTCAAAATCCTCCTACTCCGTCTCAGCAGTACTGGAACCGTTCTTTTGAGCAGATTCAATGAAAATGCTGGACAGAAGACCCTCTTTCACGCTCCATTCAGTGGCTGCATAGAGTGGTTAAGCGTGCCTCTTCTGAGGAAGAGAGACAGACTATCATATACACTTTTTATGGGAAGGATGAAAAACCCCCTCATTGGGTTGCTGCTCTTATTGGAGAAAAAAGGAGACGGTCTCAGAAATAGGGTATTGAACTGTGCAGCTGCTGTGCACTCCAGTTCATGGTAAATATCTTGTATCAATTGGTCTTTCGATCATTGCTCTGCATATAGATTTCTTGGAGACCTATGGTTTTTTGCATCAATCAGTCTTGGCTTATTGCTCTGCATTACCATGATGGACAATGATACTTGAAGATGACAGTATGTTCTCACCATTGTCTTGACACTGAAACAATGTTTCCTAGAAATGACTACCATCACTTCTCCAACAACTAGTGAACTTAAAATCGAAGGATCCATCTTCTCTCGGATTCTGATCCTTGAAGGCCAGGAAAACTTTCCTGTGTGGCAATCTCATGTCTGGTCAATTTTTACAGCTTGTGGTGCTAGCGGTTTCCTCGATGGAACACTCGCAAAAACAACAAATATTGCCAATCCAAATGAATGGAAAGCTGCGAATACAAAAATGATGGGCTACTTGGTCATCACAGTAAATGATCAACTAGCAGCAGAAGCTTCTTCAGAATGTTCTTCCTTTGTTGCAGGAACACCTGCTGTCACACACTTTCGTTCTCTCATCTACACCTACTGGATTACCCTGAACAAACGATATGCTTCTCAAGGGATAGCAGGACAGTTCTTTTTTCTCAATAAAATCTTTCGACACTGAATTCGTCCTGCACATGCTGTGGAAGACATCATGCAGATGTTACAATACTATACCAGTATTTTCAATGCTGGTTTAGGTCTTTCAGAATCACTCCTAGTGATGGGCAGGGCCCGGCCTGGCCTAAAAGCCCCAGCTTGGGCCTGGGTTAGAAGGGCCCGGGCTTAGAAAAGTCAGGCTTGAGCCCTTAGTAACGGTCCAGCTCAGCCTAGGGCTCAGCCCCAGCTTGGGCCCCAGCTATAGTGACACCAAGTACTAATTACATGTATGTGCTACCAGACAATCAGACAACAAAAAAACTACTTGAGATTAAGGTCAAAAATCTCGCCATCATCCAGCACACTGGTAGCTTTATGATCTGTAGCTGATTCTTTGGCAAAGACATCATCTGCAGCATCTGCATTTGATCCTGAAGCAACAAACCCAGCTTCCAAACCATCCTCAGCATCAAGCTTGATCTCTGATTGCAAGGAAGGATCATCTGCCTCATGAAACAGCAGGTCTTGTTGAATAATACACTTCAAGCATTGAAGTGCCTTGACAATGTCACTCTTGAGTCAATTGTGACGTTTGGTGATTGTGATTGCTGACAAGGAAAATGCACGCTTACTTGAGACCGATGTGGCCATGACAGCCAAATAGTTCCGAGTAAGCGAGCTCCATACTGGGTATCTCGCAGTGTTCATACCCCACCATTGCACAATGGATGTGCCAGGTGTAACTTGATCCTTTGAATTAAGGTAACCATGGAAGTCATTGAGCCATGGTTGTTGTGAGTCACCATGCACAGGAGATGTTGTGAAGACATCGTCTTCGTCTTCGTCATTGGACAGCTCACGTAGGAGCTGACTAATTTTGCCAAACGATATATTGGTCTTTGATGACTTGACCAACTTCGCAGTGACAGACCCAGCATTCAGTTCCAAGTATCATTCCTTGTACTATACCACATCAGATATCATGACAATGAAGCATGTCATAGTCATGCACCAGCTTTTCCGCGTGCTTCATAGCATCGTTATATGCTAACCCCCAATGTTTGCAGATATGATTCCCTTTTTGAATGGGGTCAAGGACTATGCCATAGTTAGGCCATTAATAAACATGGAGAAGAATTCATGCATGCATTGCCATAATATAGGCATCTGAATCTGCAGTCTTCTCGTAGTACGTTACAATTTTCTCTAAGCCAGCCTCAAGTGCTGGCCAGAAATTAATATAATCATTCTTTGTACTGTGTGTGTATCAAGCTTTATACAGAGCCTCAAGGGCAGGAAGGGCAAGGTGTGTTGTGGGACCATAGTTGGATGAAAAGGATTGTTGCGCATATTCTGCTTTCGAAAGTAGTCCAAGTAGCATGGAAATGCTTATCCATTCTTCATCTGTCAGCTGCAGATCAAGTAACTTTTGGCGTTTGTCACACTCCTTCTCATCAAACGCTATCTGATGTAGACATAGATCAATGTCCTGCATAGCAATCTATCAAATGGTGACACGGAAGGGACTTAAACATACCTCTCTGAGTTTTTCGGCATGGTGAAGCATGACATAAGTGGATGACCATCGTACTGGCATGTCGAGAAGAAGCTGTAGTGGCTGCTGACGGGGTGGATGACTGGGTCTCTCTTGTTGTTGAATAGTCTGGAATAATTGCTTTTGTTTCACGGATGAGTGCTCCTATGTGATGCATGTCATACACACATCACTAGTCATAAATGGACATGCATACCTTGGTACAAATTGAGTGTACTACACCAACTTCATCTTGCTGATGACCACGTGCTGAAACCAAGTCACTATCAGGATTCTTGGGATCATACTCCTTGGATTCGCTGTGAGCATGTAATAATGCTTGGGTTGCGAGGTTGACAATGTGTGCAAGGCATCTAAGCACAAACCAGTCATATGAAATTATAGTAATCTTTAATAATTAAACGTACTGGACTTGTTTTTTAACTGGATCCCATGGTTTACCTGTGGCCTTCTAAATATGCTTAGCAAACTCCTGCATCATCATATCCATGTTTGAAGTGTTGTCACATGTTACATGTCCAATCTTGTGACTAATTCCAAGCTGCTCGATGACCTGGTAAAGCGCCTGACCCAATGTTTCACCATCATGCGCACTATTCATCTGTACAAACCCTATGAGTGCCGTTTTGAGCTCCCACATGCTGGGGGAGTCTTTTTGCAACCAAGAACCAGTAACAGCAAAATAGGCATCTGTATTCGATGCCTGCCAAGCATCGCATGTCAGGCTAACATGCCCTTTGACAGTGTCACTTGATAGTTTAGTGCATAGTTTACGCATATGATCTGCGAACATGTCAATAGCCAGTTTCCGTGTTATCCTACGGCTTGGTAACTGTATCTCACCTGTGGCATGAGCGGCAATATTGATCATGTTCTTGAAGTCTGGATGCTCAAGTGCAGCCAATGGCTATCGAGTGTTAGTGAGACATAAATGTGTGAGCCCAAGCACTTTACCTGATCAATATTGACCAACCATAGTATGGCTGCAGTACGAAAGCGCTCATTGGTGAACAGCAGTGCTTTTGCATTCTTTACCATAGACTGGAGATGGCCATCAAGTTGTTGTTGAGCACTCTTATCCTTCTCCATCTAACAGTCCTTTGGCAACATAAATTTGAAGTTGTTCTCTTGAGCCCATTTCAAGTACTCGCGCTGGCACAATAGAACATCAGTACTGAGATAAAGAATGTAAACGATAATACTCTACCCGATGGGATGATTGCAAATGACAGCAAAGCGTCAAAATCTCAGCAACCAGCGTCACCAAACATAGCTTGTAGCTGCAGCATTTTTTGTTGTTGTTGGCATGGACAAACATGTCACCAAAGAACTGATCAATGTCACAACTTCGACTCTCGCGACATGACTTGATGGATTCTTCAATATCCAATACTTGTACATTTACCACTGGGATGTTATTGGTAGTAACCATCAAACCTGGGTTCTGTGTAAGAGACGACACTCCATTATTGGTTCTTTATTATGCTTACTTTGTGTAGCGGATGATGTGGCAACTTGTTTGCCTGTGACATTTTGGCTCAGCCAGTGCCCAATGAGAAAATTGCAGGAGACCGACCTTTGGCAAGTGCAGATGGCTCTGCCACTCTTACATCATCGTCTGAGAAGAGCTGCGCAGTATTTGCCCTCTTGCATTTGTGGCTGACGGAAGTGGACCTGGGAAGTGAAGGAGGAGGGGATTCCTCGTGATCAGAGAGTTGGATGGGAGAGTGGAATATGCTGCTGCCTGAATTAGTTGGCTGCTGGTGTGAGGTGAGCTTGGGGGTTGCTGTGTTTTCGGTATCCCTGAGCTTGACAGATGGGGTATGTTGCCCGTTTTGGCTGACCAGCTGTGTTTTCGATGGGTATCACATTCATTTTGGTGGAAGTGTGGAAGCGAGTTCAAAATTAAATTTATGTTATGGTTACAAACATGATTACTAAGTATCTAAGCCCCAGCCTTGAGCCCCAGCCAAAGGGCCTGGCAAATCTGAGGCCTGAGCCCTTGAGCCCCCTAGGCTCCTGTAAAGGGCCTGGCTTGGCCTGGCCTGGGGCTTGAGCCCGGGCCTTGCCCATCACTAATCACTCTGCGCCATGTTTCTCCTAGCTCAACTTCCAGATGACTTTGATAGTCTCTGATCCATGCTCATCCATACTACCAACGATAACGATTTTACCGTCCAAAACATTCAACAGGCTATCCTACGAGAAATGGATATATGCCATTCCCATATTCACCCTCTTTCTTCACGCATTTCACACATTGACTCTTCTTCCCAAGCACAGAAAAGTGCTGTCATACGCAATGGCCCACCGCATCAGAATCGCTGGCAGAATCAATGACCGCAACAGCAGTCATCAGGCCATCCTTCTTCCTCTGGTGGAGGGAACTCCCAGAAAAAGAAGAGACCAAACCAATGGAAGAGAGATGGATATAATGCTCAGAAAAATAACTCCCAGCATAAAGGAAAAGGGAAAGAACCGGCACATGCTATAGCCAACGCTATGCTCCCTGCTGATGAACCTGGATTTATGGAAGAAGAATTCGCTGGTATTCTCCACCAGAGAAAAGAGTCTCATAACTTTTCTTCTGACATCATAGAACCTGGTTGGAATCAAACCGCAAAGACTTCTTGGGATGAGATGGATATCTCTCTGGATATGACTGGACCCTCGAACCAGCACTTTTGATCAAGAAAGCTCTCTCTCTAACTCTGGGGAGATGCTTCATACACCTGGTAGAGTCACTCCCACTGTGCAGCTGCTGTGCACTCCAGTGGAGAAACGAACGAAAAAGACAAAGAAGACCACTCTCGTTATTGGAGGTTTAGTCATGGGTCCGTCTTTGCCTGGTTGAAAGATCAGAGACCATTCTTTACCAGAGACGCCGAAGTCATACTTCAAGAAGTATAATCCAGTGACATTTGCTAGCCTTTCAAAGGAAATCAACCATATGACCTTGAAAGAGACCTCTTGTACTAGTACCTCCACAAATACATCTTCGTCTGGATGGTATATGGCTGGAAACATTAAGTTTTCCACACATTCTTTTTGGATGATCGACAGTGGTTGTACTGATCACATCAGTCCATATCTTGATGATTTCACACATCTCGATATAGGAACCAAGTTGGCTACCATCGCCAATAGTTTTACAGTCACCATGCATGGACCTGGGAAAGTCATTACCCATCCTGCTGGTTGTTCACCACTTGTCTTAGAATGTGTTTGGTATGCACCACAAGCAGCTCACCAACTTCTGTCTGTGAACACTCTAACCTCTCAAGGTTATCGATGTGTAATCACTGCCAATGAAACTTGTATCCAGAACAAGCGAGGACATCTGGCTATATGGGCGGCTGCCTCCTTTCCAGATAACAACCTTCACTGGTTTCAGTTAGTTCAGATTACTCCAGGAAGGATTGCCTCGTTCGTCACTGATTCCTCTAATTTGTGGCACCAACGTATGGGACATTGTTCCATGAATGTGTTGAGGCATTTGTTCTGGGTCACCTCTGGTTGTCCAGACTTTGCTCTTGTCCCTTTCTCATCTCCGTGTAAAGGTTGCCTCACTGGCAAAATGGCGGATTGACCTTTTGGACCTTCCCTGAAACGTGCTACTCGCCCTCTTGCCCTTCTGCATACCAATCTCATGGGACCTTTTCCCGTTGAGTCACACTCTTGTGCTCGGTATGTACTCACTCTCGTTGACGATTTTTCTGGCTTTGCCCTCCTTTCTTTCCTTTGGAGGAAAACTGGTACCTTTGCTGCACTTTGTGCTTTATTTGCTTGGCTGGAGACTTCTTCTGGCCTTGCTATTACCTCTGTACATTCTGATTGTGGGGGGGAATTTTTGGGTCGAGATGTTCAATTGTTCTTCATGTCCAAGGGCATTACGCACCAGACATCCGTCCCACACACCCCTCAGCAGAATGGACGTGCAGAGAGATTCAATCATATCATTATGGAGAAAGCCAAGGCTATGCATCATCACGCTTGTCTGCCCAAGGTCTTCTGGCAGAATGCCTTGGAGACTTCTTTGCATATTTATAACAGACAGCCTCTTCGTCATCATGAGTGGTGAACTCCCATCGAGTTATTCTCTGGGAAGAAACCGGATGTTGCATACTTCCATGTTTTTGGGTGCAGTGCTTTTGTGTTTATTCCACCGGAGATTCGACAGGACAAACTATCAGCAAAAGCTGAGGAAATGACTTTTATTGGCTATGATGCTAATATGAAAGGTTGGCGATTCTGGTCCCAAGGCCATCATCATCTATTCATTTCCACCCATGCCACTTTTGACGAGAATCGGTTTCTTCATTGTTCTAGAGAGCTTTCAGATAAACCTACCCTGATACAAGAAGATCCTGCAATTGACCTACCCAACAATGATGAAAACAAAAGGAATCCGGACCCTCCTTCTCGTCATATTCTCGTTGAAGTACCAATACTTGGTTTACCTCCTCGTCAACCAAGATCACCACTGCAATCAGTTCCATCATTGCCACAACACTCACCTATCCCATCACACAGTCCCTCTCCCTGGCAACCACCAGCAGAAGATTTGCATTCTTCTACTTCTTCAGATCTAACTCCACCTCCTCCATCACCACCTCATCAAGGTGTAAAACAAGACAAACAAATCCCAGGATGTTGGAAAGATGAAGAAGGAAACTGGAGAGATTTGGAGGATATGCCACAACACAAACGATATTGACTACCTCTTTATCCACAACCCCCCAGATTACCTGCACCATCCTCTTGGCTTCCACCTCGACAACAAACAGAATCCATCCCAGCATTTTGTACACAACCTCATCAGGATCGACGGACCAGTGATGAGAGAACAAATTGAAGACCTCCACTTCAGGAGAGATGTTCCACACGGAATGTTCGTGCATGAATCTTACCAGATAATGCTTATGGAAATTGGCCTCCTATTGCTATCGAACAAGATATACAAGCCAACTGGAATCCTATTCAGGAGGAGCAGAGACAAGAAGAACCGGTGATACCACTAAGACCCATGAATCAGGACGAAAATATGGGAGATCTTTACAGCACTCAATGGATGTGATACCATTTGAATGCCGCTGTCACTCAGAACATTCCCAAACAATACTGTGATGTGCTGGAATTGTCTTCCGAGGAACAGAAACCTTGGAAACAAGTGATGGATGAAGAATACAAGTCTCTCATGGATAGACATGTATGGGAGCTTACTGATTTGCCCAAAGATCGAGAATCCATCAAAGGGAGATGGGTTTACACAGTCAAAAGCGATGGCCGTAAAAAAGCTTGCTTTGTTGCCAAAGGCTTCACACAGATCTTTGGTATTGATTATAAAGAAACCTTTTCACCAGTCACCAGGTTTGAGACCGTCCGTCTACTCCTTGCTCTGGCAGCATTGGAAGATTGGGAGATTCATGCTCTCGACAACAAAACAGCATTCCTGTTTGGCGAATTGGATGAGGAAATTTATTTGGCTCAACCTGAAGGTTTTGTTCAAAAGGGATAGGAGAAAAAGGTTTGTTGCCTACAAAAGGCCATTTATGGCTTGAAGCAAGCAGCACTTCAATGGAACAAAATGTTGCATAAATCCCTCCTTGAACTTGGGTTCAAGAGAATATTTTCAGATCCAGGGATTTACATCAAGCAAATTGGTGATAGCTTGATCATTATTATCATTTATGTTGATGACACACTTTTTATGGGTAGTAACAAGGGTTTAGTCCTTAAACACAAGAAACTATTCATGGATCGTTGGGAATCCAGGGATTTAGGCAAAGCAACAGAATATCTCAGAATGAGAATTACCAGAGATCATTCAAAACATACTCTAAGGTTAGACCAATGCTCCTACACCAAGAAAGTAGTCGAGCGTTTTGGTCAAACTACATGCAAGCCAACTCCTACTCCATTATCTACCAGTTACCAACCAAGATCCAACGAAGGAGAAGCAGATCCAACTCTTCAAAGTCAGTATCAATCGGTCATTGGATCATTGCTCTACATCATGCTTGGAACATGACCAGACCTAGCTTACTCAGTGATCAAGATGTCACAGTACTCTGCAAATCCATAACCAGGATCATCTGCAAAAGGTGCTATACATTATGCGCTATCTTGCCCACTCTACCGAGTTAGGCTTAATTTATACTGCGATGGGAACCAACAATTCTGACACTGATTGGGCTGGAGATATCGAGACATCTTGATCTACCACTGGTTATGCCATCTTTCTTGCAAATGGCATTGTATCCTGGCTGTCCAAATGACAGAAGAGAGTTCAGCTTTCATCCACTGAAGCAGAATACTGTGGAATGACAGAATGTTGTAGACAAATACAATGGATACACAACCTCTTTGGTGAAATTACATTTCCCCTTTCCCACTTGATACCACTTTGCATTGATAATCAAGGTGCTATCTTTCTTGCTTCGAATCCAGCTCAAGAAGGACATACAAAACATGTCCATATCCTGGAACACTATGTTCATGAGGCTGTTGAAGCACAAGAGATCAAACTCTTCTATGTTCCATCTCAAGAACAGCTAACTGATATCTTCACCAAGAATTTGGAAAGAATTGCCTTTGAGTGTGGACAAAAGTATTTGACTTTATCTCCCTTTCCATCATGACAATGTTTCTAGTGAGGAGGAGTGTCAGTATTCATTTACTCTTCATTAAAGAGACCTAGATTCTAGACCCAGATTATTCTGTTTCTTATACTATCACATTTAGTCATCAATGATGTCATAGATAAGAGTGACATATGCCATTGAGCAATATCTCTAGATAGTCATACTAGATAACTCATCCTTATCTTTCTTATCTTTACCTATCTATTTACGGATAGAGATATAACAAGAACAAACAGTCCTTGATCCCTATATAAGAGGAGCTCTCTTGATAGTCGCTCCTCACAACAAAAAAAACAAGTTGAGATATCCTACTTCCTCAAAGCTCGCTTCACCTTCCTCAGTACTAAGTGAGTATCTCTCACTTAGTCCATTTAACCACATCCTCTGCGGACTCAGTCTCTTTGATCAGTCCACCTACTACACCTCAGATAGCAGAGGAAGTGAGATCCCCTGGTTTCATCCTACCAGGATTGTGGATTTCATTACTAAGTGGAAGATACTCACTTAGTGCTGAGGAAGACAAAGTGAGCTTTGAGGAAGTAGAACTAGTAGAGTGTACTAGGCCTAAGTTGAGAGAGTAGAGTGGAACAACTAGCTTGATAGGTCATTAGAGGAGCGACTACTAAGGAGCTCCTCTTAAATACAAGTCAAGAACTATTTATCCTTGTATTGTCTCTATTTGTAAGTAGATAGGTAAGATAAGGATGAGTCATCTAGTATGACTTATCGCCCAATGACATATGTCTCTCTTAGTAGAGTAGATCCTACTAGGAATTAGGCTATAGAGATTAGCCAAGGATCTACATACCTTTTAGCTTATAAAAGTGCTCCTAAAGGAGTTCATCAATTATGGAAGAGATTAGTAGAGAAGTGGGGGAAGATTTCTACAGAAGAGTGTCAGAATTGGATAGAAAGCATGCCTAGAAGGCTTAAAGCAGTTATCAAGGCCAAAAGGGGTCATACCAAGTACTAAATATCTATATTTATCTAAAGTCAAAAAAAACTATCCCAATGAGTAAGCATTTTGAAATGAATGTTATTTCATCAAATCCTATTTAAATTCTTTGACCCTTGATCCAATAGAAAGCCAAGAGTAAGCACTATATTTCATACATCTACAGATTTGGATAAGATTTAATGATTACTGCATTTTATTGCATTTAGTGAAAAACATGCAAATATTAGAACAGTTGTTTGAGCTACTATATAGGACTTTATTCCTCCTCTTTGTTTCATCTCCAAACAGTTGCCTACCTAGTGTTACAGTTACTGTCAGACTTGCAGTCTGACCTCCAACCTTGCTCTGAGGAGCTCATATCAAATACCTTATATGACAGATTGCTCATATGACTTTAACCACTGGAACCCTCATGTGACAATGTATATGATAACCTATTGCCATGCTTGCCTTAGTGTATACCACTATTTCCTGGTATCACCAATATACCAGCATATCCTGTACCTGAGCTCACAGCTCATTCTCTCACTTACAATAGTAAACCCTTGTCTATATCTGTTGAAAGCAGGTTGTAATGCAGAGAACTGCCTAACACTTATGGGGGTATTTCAATGGAAGAGATTGAAGTTATTGGTAAGGTTGGAGTTGATGCTTGAGATGCCATGATGGTGAAAGTAGTAGAATGAGATGAATTAGAACTCAGATAAGCTGAGTTCGAACCTATATAGTGTACAGGTATGGTGTGAACAATTTACTACTTATAAACCTACACTATGTACTACTTTTGTAGGCAGTTGAGAGCTACACTAAGGTGCTCATTCAACACTTCCTCTTGCTAAGCTGTCTATTATAGGCATATAAGCATCTAAGGTAAAGACACCTTAGGAAGTAATGGCATTGTCATAAAAGACTAGCCTGAGTTGTGATCGGAACTGATCAAGCTTTATATGACCAAGGTTCTTTGTGAATATATCAGTGGGGTTAACTATGCCTTTGACAAAGAATATTTCGATAAGGCCTTCTTTAATGAACTCCTGTACTCCATGCCATTTGATATTGACATGTTTGTTATGTTTTTCAGTAACAGGGTTCGAGACCATGAATATAGATCCTTGGTTGTCACCACAAATGGGTATTGGGCGAAGCTGATAGCCAAGTTCCTCAAGCAGTGACCATAACCAAACTACCTGTTTGCTACAATCAGAGAGTGCAATGTATTCAGCTTTTGTAGAGGAATAGGCAATGTGACTTTGTTGACATGATTGCCAGCTGAAGATGCAATTTGCTAGTTTGATAAATCAGCCAGTCTGAGAGTGATGGGTATTGGGATTGGATGCCCAATCAGATATGCAATTAGGCCAGCCTGAGAAGCACCATCAAATATGAGGGAATAATAGTGTGTCCCAAGTAGATATTGGCAAATGTGTTACGATTTATTCTTTTCTTTACTCTTTTCTCTCGATTTGACTAGTCCTCGCCGACTAGCTATGCTAACCCCTATTCGTCTCGGACTATTCCGCATCGTCTCGAACTATCCCGCGCCACTTAGCCGTGCCACCCGCTAAGTCCCGAGTCTCTTATCTTCTTATCTCTGATCACGTGTACATCATTGTTCTTCGTCGTTCTACGACCTTCCATTCCGCAGTCGCTTATTCAGACTTCTCCCTGCAGAATTCCCTTTCTCGTCTTGGTCCGTGCGCGTTGGCCATATCTATATAAACCCTGTGAACACGCCGTTATACCTTAGCTTCGATCTCCTAGGTGTACGCCCTGTAACCTAGTCCGAGTCTAATAAACTCCCTCTTTTCCTTTCGAAGTCTCACCTCCTCCTTGAAAGTCTTCACCGTACTTTGAACAGTGTTCTT